>JBBPTP010000033.1:34388-50036 GCA_038094195.1 Pulveroboletus aff. carminiporus | reverse complement strand
GTGAAGCAAAGGAGTAACAGAGACGAAGAGAGAAAGAATATTGTAACACACAGAGGGCTTGACCAAAATATGAATTCCTATCACTCTACATCAAATTCATTACCATGTACTCTAGTATAGGTATGCCTCATGCAATATCTCACTACACTCACATTACACAGTTAACCCTATACCCTACACATGTACAACATACCCTAGACCACAACCATTCACTACATGCCACACATAAGTCTAGAAATAGTCTAGAAACCTTCCTACTAAAGCTATATTGTAGACATAGCCTAGTATGCATGTATAATATGAAGTATACATGCAATATCCTAGCATAGCATATCTTAGATGTAGTATATACTTGTACAAACTGTAGAATAGTATATAAGGGATGCTCCTAGCTCTAGAGGACACTAGTCTTGTTCTCTTGGAGTTTTCCTACTTGCTAGGAGGTTCAGGCTCACTACTATTGTCTTATAGCTCAAACAGCTGATCCTTTAGTGGATTAGTCATTTCAAGTATTCTATTAGTAAAATAAGATGTCTCAAGTGTATAGAAGCATTCATATGTCATCCATGGTGTTATGCATTGCATAGCCACTGAGGATATTAGGGGTACTGAAACAACCCTAAACCTCTGAGGTGTAGCCATTAAGAGGCAATAGTAGTTGCCCAAGAGAAGTGTCTTGTTACTCTTGTGGTATTCTTTACCAAGTAGACTTGACTTGACCTAGCTAGCTTATGCTAGGGAATCTATAAGGAAACCTTCTAATACTTGTATTCCCATAGTATTCATATATCTTTGTATATGGACTACCTACAGAGGCATAGCCTTCTGTGGTCCAGGTCTTCTTAGTAATGCATGTTCTTATACATAGGCAACATCTACCATAGTAGTGGTAACCCTAGGCAAGGGAAACTCAAGTGGAGTGATAATAGTCTTATTGTTAATAGGAGAAACTCCTAGGAAGACTTGGTTAGAGTCTTCTGGCTCTACATGGGTTGTATATATACTCTATCTATATTTGTATCTATAGATATCTCATCTAGAGATATCCTGTGTTGTTCATGATGTTACAATGTGTATCTAATAAGTAAGAATGGAAGAGAAGCATAAACATACATCTAAGGTATGGATCTAATGTGAATGAGAAGCATAGTTATGGTGAAATGGAAGACATAGCCTGATGCCTCAAGTATCAGGTGTGGTTCATCTATAATCATGACTCATAAGAATAGGGGTCATGATAATCATGAAGCATGACTTCATCAAGAGTGATAATTTGTGCACTTGTGAAGTTATGAATAAGTAAAATGTGAAAATAAAGAGTAATCAGTAAAACTAGTACTGATAAGATAAAACTTAAGATTGTCCATGTTCTTAGTCCATAATCTGTATTCGTAGTGCTTGTATCTTTAGTAATCATAATGCACTATAGCATATAGTGCACCTGTAACAGATACATAGATAGATCTTAAGTATTAGTGTTCATATGTGATTTATGGACATTATATTTATTATTGGCTGGTTGAGAGTGGTTCTGCATAGTCATAAAGTTTAGAATGGTTCCTTAGAATGCATAGACAAGATTGTAACACTGAGTATTCTACAGGTACAGTACTATCTAATATTAACAAGTGACTACTGAGTATTCTATACTCAATGCTCTGTTGACCAAGCTGATTGAGTGGTGTGACAATGATTTGAATATCCATCTCATGGAACAAAAGCAGTAGCCAGAACATCAATGTTTTCCCCATACCAGTATCCATAATGCACACAATGTCATGGTCTTGCATTAGAAATGCCTGGGTGATTTTGAGCTACCATAGACAAGGTGTTTTGTAGAAGATGACCTTGGCTCTCATACAAATGACTGATACATCCAACACCTTAGGAGATGGAGGCATTATGTGTTGACAACTCATTCATAACATTTCTTGCATCATATATTGCACATCATGTAACAGTTCAGATAACCTACAGATATAATGACAACACCTAGTTTAGTTCTTATGTTTTTCAAGAATTTCAAAGACTGCTGTTGCAGGCTTGTTCAGACCAGTGTGGCTGACAATGTTTTCAAATGTTTTGTACCAGCTGCTGCTGGAGTGGTCAAGGATTAAGGTTGTTCTGGGTTTCAATTACTACATAGCCACCAGAATCCTCCATCCCCCTAGGATATAGCCTCAACCACTCCAGCAAGGATGGGAAGGAGCCTGGACCCTGATGGTGATGTGGAATGGCAACTTTGCAGTGCTAGCAGTGGAGACCTGCCCACAAGGCAAACCAAGTACTGACAGTGGGGAGGACCAAGGTGGACTGTGCAATGTTGAATATAATGAAGGTGTTCTGAGACTGCAATGTCAAGGCAAAATGAGAAGTTGAAATAGTATATTCTGAGGCTGGCATGGCCAACATGTGAGGGCAGAAGGGTATTCAAATGGAACGGAGAGGGAAAAGATGGTAGTTTTGGTGATCAGTAGTGCACGAGGAGTGTCGCAGAGGAACGAGGAACGACATTACATTTGCACCGGATTTAGTTCAGCACCAGAAGTACGACGACGACGAGGGCCATGTCGCAGTCGACGCCTCGGCGCACCCCGTCGATATCCAATCCCCTCCCCAACCCGCTCAATTACCCGACCTCTCTTCCAGCGACCCGCCCCCTCCAGATCACCAGACCCTCCACCCCAAGCAACGCTGCCTTCTCCCCCAAGCCACCTTCATCTGCGTCTCCGAATCGTCCCCACCGTCCCCAGAGATCCGATCTGAGGCCCCGCCAACCCTCTGACCACTCTGCTTCCGAACGTACCTCAACGTCCTCCCGCGCAGTCAACGACCCGGATACGAGAGAACGTCGGGACAGCTCCAGTACAACGCTCTCAGATGCTTCTATTCAACACCGCTCCATAGGCAGCATTTCCCTTCCAACCAAGTCTCGATCGGACCCTCCCTCCTTCGCGACGAGCGAATTATCAGGATCCCCCCTTGCACCTACCACGGCCTCTCCTGCCCTGTCTGCCGCTATGGCCGCTTTCAGAGACGCGGGGGAAACTAACCTCCGTAGGCGCGAGCTCGTCAACGGAAATAATGAAGGAAATAATGAATTGGAACGACGTTCAGAGATGGAACGAGAAAGAGCGCGGCAGGACCGGATAAAAGAGCGCATACCTTACAGGCAGCTCGCCGCAAAAGTTAAAACCGGAGAAATAGACGGTTCGTCCAGAATTTACAGCTTTCGGACAAGACCGCTTACTGAATGCTTCCTAGCTATCCTGGACAAGATCAGAGATGAGTGGGAGTTTGTCATCGATCCCGATGTAAGTGTGGTCACTCGTGCATTGGTTGTGCCGTAGAGGCATTCATGACCTTTCCCAGTTCAACAATGTGGACCTAGCCCTCTCCTTGCTGGATGAGACCTCCATTGGCAAAAGCATGTCCTCGTTCAGGAAAACCAAGGAAATGCTCTCACAAGCACTAAAGGGTTCAGTCGATCGTCAGTAGCGCACTCTTTCCGCTTTGGTTTCCCCAACTGAGCGTACTTGACAGAACACTACAAGGCTTTCGCTGATGCGTTACCACATCATGCCGCCCTGTTGAACCACTTAGGGCAGGCCCAAGCACAAGCCCAGGAAACACGTGCTGCGCTTCAAGAGACCAAAGATTCTCTCGGTAGCAAACGTGCGGATCTTGTTCAACTGTGGACCAGAGGACAAACTTTGGAAGAAATGATACAATTACTGGACCAGATGTGCGTCGAGCTTCTCCGTTCGCACGCAGATGCTGAATACATCCCAGTGAAATTCTGAAATCTGTCCCAGATGCCCTCGAGGCTCTGATATCGGAGAAGCGCCTTATACAGGCTTCAGTCTTGCTGATCCGGAGCCTTAAACTGATCAACAAACCTGACATGCAGGAGGTTGGTGCCGTTACAGACTTACGGGCGTATCTTCTTGGACAAGAGACTGTGAGTCATGTAGGTCACTTCGCTGGCGTATCAGAAAGCTCATCACCTACAGGCACTCCGAGACATTTTAGTTGACGAGCTCCACAACCATCTTTACCTTAAATCATTCTGGTGTGAATCACGGTGGGCTCCGTATACACCTGGTCAGTCAACATGTGCGTGGCCTCTAACAATGTAGTCTACTACCCTCAGTCAATGCACTCAGTACCGAAAGTGGAGTTCGAAGACCAGTCGACTCAAACGAATGGCACCAGTGGTTCTATCCGAGCTCCGTTAGCGTCTCTACCTCAGAACACTCAAGGGACCCGTCTCTCGCGTTACCTCAATGGTCTAGCAACCCGACCGAATGACGCTCCTTACGACCTCGATGACGCTAACTTCCGTGTTAGTGCCAGTATGCAAGAGCTATCGGCATCAGTGTCATCATCTTCGAGCATTGGCATACTGGCTGTGCCAAGTGCCGTACACCTTGGCTACTCCAACATCAACCCTGAGGCAGATTCGTTCACTTACATCGAGACACTTCTGGAATCTCTAGCTATTCTGGGCAAATTGGGGAGCGCTCTTGATTCTGTCATGCAGCGATTACAAGGCGAGATTTTCTCGCTGATCGAGTCGACTGTCGACGAAGTTGAAGAGCGCGCAGAGGAGTCGAAGAGAAGTTCAGCTGTGCTCACGACTGCTGCCCTTGGATCTAAATCAGATGGAGCATACGTCTTTGTTTCTGACGAATCTGCCTCGGTGAGCTCAGTCCACGCGGCCTTTGTCTATAAAGGTGCATCAACAACAGCATCTTCCCTTCGCCTCGCTGCACTTGAGTCTACCTCGAAACATCACGATCAAGAAACCCTGAAAGACCTCTTTTGGTCAATCTATTCCAAATTAGATGCTGTAACACAAGGTCTTCGCGTAGTCTTCGAAGTGACCAGCCGTATTGGATCAGTAGGTGCCACTGAACTTGATCATGATCAAGTTTGAATGACAGTAATCCACTTTCAGAGACGAGGCTTTAAGGACTCTTCTGGTACCGGTCCAGGAACCCTTTTTCCCATAGCCGATGTGTGGTTGCCAATACAGGCCGAGGTACCTTTCCCCTGTGGTGTCAAAGATGTCAGCATTGACAAAACGAATGTTAGGTTCGGACTCTGCTGAATGATTATTTGACAGACGAGGAACGAAGCGCCGTTACGGGCCGGAACCCAATCACTTCCATCAACGAGGTGCTACGCGAAGGACGGTTCACACGAGATAGGCTCAAGGTATTGATCTAGTAGTATCATCGGTTCTCCCAACCAAATCTACAATTGGTTACAGGGAGTTTTTCGATTTGCAGACACTGGTACTAAGTCGACGGAAAAATGCCTTCGGAGGCATGAGGATGCACTCATGCGGGTTCTGCGAGATACTATGCCGGGACTCGTGCAGAGCTCGTCAGAGAATGCGGTGCAAAGTGCATTGACCTCCCTTAGTTCTGATGAGCGTGTCCTTGGTGCTGGACAGCACCATCGTTTGCTAATCAAACCAGACGCATTCCATGTCAGTGTCTTGTTCCAGCCGACCCTCGCATTTTTGCGTAGAGTCGCAGATGTATTGCCCAATGGCCTGGAAAGTGCACAGACCGCGGGCGAAGTGTTGGATGATTTCGTTCTTAGGGTGTATTTGCCGCAATTGGAGGAGAAGGTATCCCTGTTATTCCATCATGCAGTATCGGGTGCGTGCGTTCTTGATGACAACGTCCGAATCGTGAATTAACCGCATACAGCTCCAGACGCTTTTCAGCCCGACATCCTGTCGACCCGCTTTAGCCCTCGGCCCATTCTCAAGGTATGTTGTCCATCTTGGAAACCGCGGTTTTTACAAAAGCTCTCTAGGTGACTACGCAGCTGATCGCCCTGGTCAACTCCCTGTGCGCAATGCTTCGCACTACACCATTTCATCGTGAAAATTACTCGAGGCTTATTGTCGGCGTTATCATTCAATTCTATCAGCGGTGCAGCCATCATTTCCAGGTTCTCGTGTCTAAGGATGGGACTGAAAGCCCTTCCTCACCGTCACTTGCTGCACAATGGGCACAAAAATCCGAATTAAACCCCTGTTTGTCTGAACTTTTTACGGTGAAGGTAGGCTCGCTTCAGACTTCGTCGCGGTACAGACAAATTTTACCTTCATTACCAGGATCATGTAATTAAGCAGCAGCTGTGCAGACAAGAAAGTCATTTAGAAATGGGCTACTTGGCTCATTACCGCGTGGACAAAGATGACCTTAACCCATCGTCCCGCAATATTTATGCGTTATGCGGCCTTTATCGAAGCGTCGTATGTGGGCTGCTTTACTTGTCATTTTTGCTGCCTTTTAATGTGTTTTCTCAGGCATGGTTCACACAGGAACTAGATGCTCTGAAGTCTTTCCCTGAAGGTGCACTGTCACCTACGTCGGCTCCCATGCACTTGGATCCTGTGTCCGCGTTCCCACCACAGATCTCATCACCTTTCCCTTTCCTACATCACACTTCCAAAGACGGCCAACTCGTCTTACCTCTATCTCATGAGATGGCTTTGTAGGTGTCTTCTCTAAGGCCACGTGCTTATTAACTACATGAAACTCAGACGCTTTGGTGCGTTACTAAAGACGTACGCGCAGTTGGCCGAAATCATCCTACATTCAATTAGGATAGAAGTGCGCTGCAGGACTATCTACTATCTCGATGCAGCGTTTCGCCATGTAGGTGTCCATGTGCAATTGATATGCCTGTTAACGTCGTCGATTCAGGGAAACTACCAAATTGACCATGAAGTTGGAGAGCCGGACCCGTACATCGTCGATCTGAACTCGGAGCTTAGCAATTTCGACGAACTCACATCCACAACACTACTTGAAAAGGAGCGAAAGTCCGTTAAACTTTCTTATTCTAGCCACTACGCGCAACTAACTGCGGCCATGTAGTTTCGTGTTCCTCGGCCTGGAAGACTTGGTGGAACAACTACTGATTAATAACGCTCGCCAAATACGCGTGGCAAATGACTTTGGCATGAAAAAAGTCAACCGAAACATCCGAGCCCTCCAACAATGTATCCGTACCATCGATGATGGAGAACAGTTTGCGCGATTTGAAAGGGTTAGACAATACTATTCACTTTTCTTGCTGGGACCTCAAGTACGTATTTCTTCGCTCGGTCGTGCTTGATATCAACTACTCGAGATCCTGCAGGGTTTGCTTGATACTGCCCGCGCGAACAAAATGTTTTCCTTTGACGAATACAAAGTTATACTAAACCTCCAGTGTGGCGTAGATCAGAGTCTCGGTGACACTGCAGCATCTAGGGCTGCGGACCGCAATTATGGCATGTATAGTATTGAGCTACATGGATTGGAGCTAGAGGGTTCCGAATCAAACCCTTGACGTATCTAACAGATCATATTTATGACGTGCCGGGAACAAACGTGTGGCAACGAGCGAGAAGAGTGACCAATTATCTGCGACGTCTTTTAGATTCAGCCGTAAAGTAGACATCGCTCATCCAAGGAATGTCCTCTACATCCACGACACGAAGCCGTGGCGAAGGTGATCTGGAAGGAGTGATGGCGTTGTCTGCTAGCTGAACATCATAGGAACGATCAGACCTGTCTTGCGGTGAAGGTCGAGGTATCAGGAGCGGTATTCTGCCCAGAAGCGCTTGATATCGCCGTCGAAGCCACCGACATGGCAAACCTTTATCAGACGGATTTGCGCCAGATGTTTCCTTTTTTGTTTGCAGCTTCCTTTGCTTGTTGGGGGGGTCAGGTAAACTTGAAGGCGGTCCCGCTAACACGAGCAACTCCCGGAGGACAGCAACATTCTCAAAGTCAGAATTAACTGGATGGTTTGAGAAAGTGTGCGTGCTGGAACGGTCTTCAGGACGTTCCGGCGATAGTTGAAGCGGAGGGTACACCTTCCTGGATTCGCCTTTGAAGAAACGCCACTGGATGTTGTATTCGCGACGCTTGCTCAGTGGTCCCGACAGCATTTTATCCTCAGAATTGGGCTTTGCGCGACCCGGTAGACCTGGGGGAGAAACAAGGTGACGCTTTTGCAGTGCCCTTGTCGTGCGCGAAACACCCGAAATAAGGAGGGCGGAGAGCTCCGGAGAGTAAGTGGGTGAACCTGGATGGAGCGGATTGCTCGAACTCGAGAGTAAAGGCTGGCTGACACTGAGGCTCAAAGAGGTGGGCTGACGGTTGGTGTCATACCTCTATCAGCTCGCGACGTAGCTTCCCTACCCTTCCATAGGATATGTCGAGCATACGATCGAAAGCAGTGGATCGTCGACCATTCGCTGCCCGCAGCCGTTGCAGGTCCTGCGTCAATGTGTAAATACGACGGATAAACTCGCGAGAGCCACGACGCGTCCACCTTTGATACCCTCTGTAGCTTTTTCTTGCGAAGCTGGACCGAGGTTGTTCTCAGCACCGAACGAAAGTCGTCTGCGCCCTTGATTCTGAAAAAGTGGCTGGTGCGCGTGAGATGCCAGCAGGCGAGCGGGGTGATGTGGCCCACCGGAGATGTGCATGTGGAAGAGCCCGGACTTGACGAAGGTAGGTTCTGTACAGCGAGAAGACGTGCTGGTTCATCGCTGGTACACAGCCACTGTTTGCTTGTCGACGCTGGATGTCGTCGGAGGGCTCCAGGATGAAGGCCAGCGTCGGTCTCGGTTTCGGCCACCACTCGAGAGCGCTCGCTGTCCCCCGCCGGCTGCACCATCCCCCTCTGCAGTCTCCCACCGCGCCTCTCCTCCGTCTCCCCCCTCACTCCCCCCCCTCTTCTCGCCCTTCCTCGCCCATGCTCAACGCGCTCCACGAGGCTCTCACCGACAACATCCTGCCGTCCCCGCCACCCCTTGCCAGGCTCGCCTCCTCCTCTCCCTCCTACGCTCTCTCGCGACCGCCTCCTCTAATATCCACTCTCTGCTACACCTCCGCAACCACTTTGGACTCGCCCGTCACCCTCACCCTTTCCCCCTCGCCCTCGTTTGCCCCCGCTGCGTCGTCTACACGCTCCTCCCTCGAAACGCTCCGCTCGCTACACACGTCGTCCGTCCCACAAATACCCCCCTCCCCGTCCCTTCGCAGGTGGTGGTTCCAATCAGACTCCGATGCCGGCAGGGAGGGCGTGTCGACTGTACACGGTAGTAATCTCGGCAAGAAGTGTACGTCGTCTTCGTGCTATATTCCATTTAGTAACGAGGCCCCCTAGTCCGCACGCCAAATGCACCCCTCGTTTTCTGTCATGGTCTCCTAGGCTTTGACTCGGTCACAATCGGGCCTGCAATAGCACCCCTGCAGGTTTCTCATTGGCGAGGAATCAAGGAGGCTCTCGAGGCCAACGGCTGCGAGGTTCTCGTCACCCGTGTCCCCGCTACTTCTTCACCGGTCGATCGCGCAAAGGTCCTTGAAAAGAAAATATCGGAAACATATCCCGGTCGAGATGTACACCTAATAGGTCACAGCATGGTACGTTTTTCGTCGCCAGACATCCATCTCCTCACCCGTGCACCAGGGTGGGATCGACTGCCGTTACCTCATTACCCACCTCACCCAGCGCACCTTCCGCGTTCTTAGCCTAACCACAATTGCTACACCCCACCATGGTTCCTCTTTTGCCTCCCACTTCCTTTCCCTTGCCTCTACTCGCCTTCCAGCAGTCCTTGCTCTTCTCGAGCTGCTCCCGAATGGTGGCGGCGATGGCAAGGCATTCGAGTGCCTCACTAGGGAAGCGATGAGGGTGTTCAATGACAACACCCCCGACGTAGAAGGTGTACGGTACTTCAGCTGGGGAGCAGAGTATGAACCCGGATTAATCGACACTTGGAAGTGAGCTCAACCAAGCACCGCCTTGGAATAACATCGACACAACTTATCACCCCTCGTAGGTATCCCCACTCCATCATAGCAGCACAAGAGGGACCAAATGACGGCTTGGTATCCGTCCGGTCAGCGCAGTGGGGCACATATCTTGGTACCCTGCACGACGTAAACCATCTCGATCTGGTAGGTTGGACAGGCGGGCTTGCTGGCAACCTTACCAGCCTTGCAGGTAGGTCTCTTTGCCCTCTCGGTGATCCGTCTGTCGAACAAAACGTTGATGTCCTACCCGACGGTCAAGGTTTCGAAGACATGCACGCTTTCATTCGCGGAAAAGACATAGGGTTTAGTGCGGGAAGGTTTTATGGGGGCGTTGCAGATTTATTGGCGGGCGTAGAGGAGGAGGAGGGTTACGTCGTTGACGGGAAATGGGTCGGCCGGGAAGGCAAGGAAGAAAGGAAGAAGAGAACTAAGGAGGCCGCATCGAACGAGGCGGGTAATGCGGATATCATAAAGCGCACCATCTCGGACAAGGAAAGATGGAGGATGGAGGAAGTATTACGGTCAACGCCTTCCCCTTCCCCTTCCCCTTCCTCCTCTCCATCCAGTCCCCCGAGTCTCCAAAGTGTGGAGGTGCAGACGTGCCGACGCACCCCCGCTGCTACCAAGAGTGAAGGTCCTCGAGACAGGGAAGTGACACTTCGGGGAGATTCCAGGACAACCGTCGGACAAGAATGCATCGTGGAGTCTGCGCAGGCTGATTCGCAGAGATATGAAGACACCGATTTATCAACTGTTCCCTCTCCCACTCGGTCACAAGCGAGACCACGAGAGAGATTTCCTTCGTCGCCATGCCTGCCATGACACTGCGGACATACTTTTCTTTTTTATTTCGCTGATACTCGACTCAGATATCCTGACGATCAGCAAACCTCCCAATCACACCAGTAACATACGCGAGCTTCTAGCTGTTTATCCACTATTATTCTGGTACTATACCTTAGCGCGTTTCGCCGTGACCAATTAATCAGTGGGGCGATGCACAGTGGCCCACTGGCATAACTCGTCCTCGCTGGTTTTCCGCAGGGAAGCCAATAATCGCTTGAAACTGGAAAGGAGCCACCGACACCAAAAAATATTCTTAGGAACAATCTTGTAAGATGGCCCTGAGAGAAAGCGATAGATCTGTGTTCCTTATCACTACCAGCCACATATTAGCGTCCGGCATTTCAACCTACTCTGTGCCAGTAAATTCTCCCTGCAGCAGCAGATCCAGCGTTCGGAATGGCAACCACACTCGAGAGGGTGTCTTCAAACAGGCATTACGAAGGGACGTTGACAAAGTACAAGTTCAAGGTGAGCCACAGCCTGGAGCATCATGATGGAATGCTCTAGCCGGGTCCACTGCCAGCTTAGACCTGGACCTACATTCTGCGTAGTCTCATTGCTTGTATTAGTCCGCTGCCCTTGGCAACTTAAATGCCCAGTTCAACCTCTTCCTCCCCACAAATGCAGCCCAGGGGAAGGTGCCAGTGCTGGTTTACTTGGCTGGCCTGACGTGCAACGAGGACAACGGGTGAGCTTTGTTCCCCATCTGCGGAAGTCGATGAGATCGTGTTCGCGTCGACATGACACATTTTCTGGTGTCTACGATAGCGCGCAGAAAGGTGGATTTACGCGCGACGCAGCAACAGAAGGTATTGCTATCCTCTTTCCTGATACGTCCCCTCGGGGGGCTGGAATAGAAGATGAAACCGCCGCCTGGGATTTTGGAGTTGGCAAGTCCGTCTCGGGGGTGGTGAGCGCACTGATTAGCTCATACTACAACAGGTGCGGGTTTCTACCTCAATGCCACCAGAACCAAGTGGGCAAAGCATTACAACATGCTAGACCACGTCACGAAAGAACTGCCAGAAGTCATAGAGGCCGCAGGGATTCCTATCGTATGTCGCCTTGTGTTGATTCGGTCGATTCGGGGACCCACTCGAGTTACCGTCAGGATTTTTCCCGCCAATCTATCTTTGGTCACTCCATGGGTGGCCACGGCGCGCTTACCATCTATCTCAGTTCCTTGATTTCAGGTACAAAGCAGTACCGTTCGTGTTCCGCATTCTCCCCTATTTGTGAGCCGTCTGCTGTTCCATGGGGCCAAAAGGCATTCGAGGGGTACCTCGCGGGTGGGATAGAAGAAGGGAAAACAAATCACGATGCAAGTGTCCTTGTGGGAAGGGTGAAGGGAGCGATTAATATCCTCATCGATTATGTGTGCATCCTTTCCATGCCTGCACCGATATGCTGACGGTGCCGCTAGGGGACTGCAGACACATTCCTGTACCAGCTTCATCCAGAGGTATTCCTCAAGGCTGCACGCGATGCCGGTCACGACGAAGTTCAGGTTCGGGTGAGGTGTCAAGAAGGGTATGATCATAGCTACTACTTTGTGTGTTTTGTTTTTTTTGCCATTTTGTGGATTGTTGTTGAACTGACGGCATATTACAGATTTCATCCTTTGCGCCAGACCATATCCATTGTACGTTTTTTCACTGGTATGTGGGAGGCATGACTTGACTGGCGATCATGTCGATAGTCCATGCGAACTTCTTGAAGGCTTGATTTTTGATGAAGAGATGATACTGTAGCCCTTACGAAGTTGTTGTACGGAGTGAAGCATAACGTGCGATTCTCAGAAGTCGAGGATACGGTCTAATTGATCGATGAGCAGCCACAAGGCTGTTGTTATATGCAGTACAAGTGAGGCGAAGGCGTGATACGGAGCAATCCATACGTCATCGGAAATGAATAAGCTTCGTGATCAAACGGAAGAAAAATCGAGGCGGAAGAAAGCGTCGATGAACAATTTGATGTTATGAAGCAACTGAACGAATTCGTTCGCGGTACGCCCGCTCGAGGTCCGGGAGATCCGAGGTGATCCAAAAACTCTTGAGTGCGGTATATACTGTGGCCCGTTTTTTCGGATCAGGTATGAGTAGGTGGGTCACGAGGTTTTTCGCTGTATTAACAGTGCGGGGAAAGGTCAGCGTCAGGGAAAACACGTCCTAATGTATATACTAGACACAGGCAGTTTCTGCCTGTTATCACGCAGGAACATGATGCAGGCACATAGAATACACGTACCGTTTCTCAGAGAAGCCCAGATAGATTCACAGAAATAGACCGTCCCTTCAAGAATTCGCTGTTTCGTTAGTTCATCTTGAATATAAGAACGTTGGGAAAATCCTATAAGATCCACGCTATCTTTGATTTTGCCATCCTGTATGATTGAGGTGGAGTTGTCTTCGTGTATGTCCCTCGGGTCTCCGTAATCGAACGGATGACTGCCCCTACGTGACCACAATTTACGATTCAGCTCCAGCAAAACATCACATACAAGAAAAGTCAGCAGGATCGATCCGAGAAAGTGGCATACGTCAGCATTGCAAAGATGACGATCCCCGCACTCCAGCAATCTGCTGGCATTCCTACGTAGCCCAGGTTTTTGTTTTCCAGTGCACGCACGCCTTCTGGAGGGAGATACGAGACTGTACCGCATACATGGAGGGTCTCTTCATAGGCTCTTGAACGAGCAAGGCCAAAGTCGGCAATCTGGATGCGAGGATAAGGGCCAGGGGAGTGCAACAAAATGTTCTCGGGCTGAGTTAAGGATGGGAATTGGGATGAGGAATAGAGCAAGAGAGGAGAAAGAAGTCAGTGCGCGGCAATTGGAAGGGTAATTATTAGCAACTGTGTCACGTGTTATAGGGAGACGAAGGAAAGGTATTGACCTTCAGATCTGCAATTGGGTGCATCAATCACTTGGGTCTGCATACCATCACCAGTAGTGTGGAAACGCGGAGGCCAACGCGAAAGGAAGTTAAAGCAGGCTTACCGCGATGTGAAATCATCTTGTCATGCAAATACTGAAGTCCCTTGAATATCTGGAATGTAATATATTTTGCTTCACCTTCACACAAGCTTCGCCGTGGATGATTTGTGATATAGGTGAAGAGATCACCGCCCGTTGACAGCTGAAGCATGATGTAGAGAAACTGTGAGTCGTAATCAAAAGCGTAAACTCTGTTGATGTTTGGCTAGGACTGGGTTGAATCTCGTAGCTTTATGGAGGAGTGGGAACACGTACGTGATGGAGGGATGTCAAAAGAGTGGCTTCCTTCATCTCCTTTTTCAAATCGCTGCCTCCCTTTCTGCGGATGATCTTGCATGCCACCTGGCGGTGCGCAGATGTATCAAGGGCAAGGTGGACAGATGCATAGCTCCCTGTCCCGAGACAATGGGAAGTGATACGGTACCGGCCCAAATCCTGAATAAATTATCGGTAAAACCCAGACTTCCCAATCCTAACATACTTTGAATGCATGCGGCTGAGAGAGAACATCGTGCGAGCGCGTAGCGGGTAGATGCCTCGAATTTAGAATGCACTGAAATGCTGAGCGAGAACAATGCTAACTGAGGCAGCAGAAAGGTGAGTGTTGGCAACTTGCCTTGCGAGGCCGGGATCTTGAGCGTGTCTCCGTGCATAAGGATAGAGGATGTCTTGCGAATTCTGTGGCCGTTTATGACTATACCGTTGGTAGACAAATCCTGGAGGATGTCGGAAGGGCATGCCAAGGGTAAGGAAGTGACAGGTACCTGACATGATATGATTATTCCTCCCGTGCCAGAGCGAACACTGAATAGAAGCTGTGAGCTATGTGCGATATACGATAGGAATCCTGTACTTGCGCATATATCTTGCAATGGAGACTAGAAACGACAATATCGGGGATAACATATGAGCTGTCTGCGGTGATTGGCTGAAGGGCGGGAAGAGATTGTGAATGCAAACCAGAGTTTTGGATTTCTTCCGATGGTGATTGGATTTCCAATGCTCACAATGAGCGCTGGGGACTAATGATGAGCGTGATACGGAGGTGAAGAGGAGGAGGAACCTTCGGTGCGACCATCTTGGGTAGTTGTCAGAAGGCTGGCGCATACATTCGGTGATGAAGAAGCATGGGCAGGGGACTGGGAAGGGACGGAGGGGACTGGTTGAGTGAGGACGTCGAGAGTCTGACGCGTCCTCATCGTGGACGACGACGAGTATCAAAGTGCAGGCGCGTCGCGTCGATAAAGGGGGCGGTCACGTGGACAAGTGGCTGATCTGGCTGTGGTTGCGAAGGAAACAAGTACGACCCCGTCGATGACCGCACGGACCGCGCACGACGGTACGAACAGCGGGCGGAACGCGCAGTGTTAATGAAAGGATGTAGTGTAAATTAAATGGTCTAATGGTTGGAGTGAGGAACTCGCTTGGCCTTGTCCGACGTTTACAACCACTCACAAGTTGCCGTGTCTGATCTCTTTCCTCTCCACAACGCACCCTGTCGAGTGCACTCATTCCTCGCCTTTCCCTCCCTCATTAGTCCCCTTTTCCTTCCAAACGCTGGCTCGCCATTCCCTTACGCCCGTACATCTCCATTTTTGCATTCAATAAAACAGTGCAAACTTCGTTTTTCTTCGCACCTCGCCAGCCATACCGTCCATTCTCGGAAACAGAGCAAGGAGAATGTCCTTCTTCTCTAGGAAGAAGCACCCCAGTGCATCCCAACTCGCTTCATCAAACGTGACCATCGCCCAGACCCCGTCCCAGGCTCTTGCTCAATTGGCTGCCAAGGAGGCTCCCCAGCAATCAAATGATGCGTGAGTTTCTTTCTTGTTAACACTTGCTTGTTCAACTGTTCTCAAATTCCCGGACGCCTCAAGTACAACCGTCCAGAATGGTCCTCCTCAACCTCAGCAGCCGCGCCAGCAACAAAATCGTGGCCCGGTCACTAATGCTACTCCCCACTCC
>JBBPTP010000033.1:4550-24555 GCA_038094195.1 Pulveroboletus aff. carminiporus | reverse complement strand
GGAATGAGGCGCTGCAGGAGATCGGCATTGATAGCGCAAAATCTACTCAAAACTCACTTTGTAGTTTAGGTGTTCAATGCGGACAGCATCGTTTTTCACCGTCTCGGCCTCCGCGGCTTTGCCCCTGACATCGGGCTTGTACCGTTTGCGCTTCACTTGGGTCTGCTTTGTAGACTGGAAGACATAGATACAATCCTTTGTCGTAATTGGACCACTTACAGCAAACAGCTCCTGGTCCGCCTCCCTGACCCCCTCTGCTCGAGTAGTTTTAACCTCAAGTGGTGTCAAGGTAGTCCCGCCTCCGCGCGGAAAGTCGATTTCTTCTAGTGCCATTGCAGATGTAGAGGGAACCGGATCCCCTTTGTGGGTATTTTTCTGTAGTCTCTCCGGCGACAGCTTGGTCTTCTTTGATTTTCGAACAAAGGCATCTTCGGGACGACGTTTGTGTGCCGCCATACTGACTCGGAGGTACGTAGAGGGGGGATCCACGATGCCAAAGTCAAATGATTTTCTCAACGAGTCTTGTGAGCTGACAATGCCCAACTATCAAATCACAGCTAAATTTTGGCAGAGCGGTTTGCATCCGAATCGGGCAAGTGACCAAACATGTGCAAACCTCCTCACTGTGGCCTTTGACTGCCAGCGTCCAACTCAAAGCAACATATACGACAATGGGTACGGTCCGGTGTCGAACGCTATAAAAAAAACTGACCTCCATTCTCTTCTAGATTATCAGGTTCGTTCCTACGCGCCAGCATCCCTCTCTCACTCGCCTACCTTTCGTATAGAATCGTGTGGGTTCTAAATTCGGGGGCGGAGGCGTCGCCGGCGCGTCAGAGACCAATGTCGACAGAAGGGAGCGCCTTAGAAAACTCGCGTTGGAAACCATTGACCTCGCAAAGGTATATATTACCCCCTTTTATCATGCTTCTCTAATCCCTGGCAGGATCCTTACATTCTACGCAACCATCTTGGATCGCTCGAGTGCCGACTGTGCTTGACGCTCCACACAAACGAAGGATCATATCTCGCACACACGCAAGGTAAAAAGCACCAAACGAACCTCGCTAGGCGAGCAGCAAAGGACGCGAAGGATACCCAATTGATGGTAGCCCCCGCCCAGTCCAATGTACAGCGAAAAGTATTCCTCAAAATTGGCCGACCGGGTTACCGGGTGACGAAAGTTCGTGATAGGGATACCGGAAAGGAAGGCATGATGGTACAGGTGCATCTTCCTCAGATTAAACCAGGGGTCATCCCTCGACGGCGATTCATGAGTGCTTGGGAACAAAAGAGGGAGCCACCAAACAAGGCATACCAGTATTTGATTGTACGTTCCCCCCGACAGAAGAATGTGAGAGACCTGACATGCCGTTTAAAGGTTGCTGCTGAGCCGTACGAAACAATTGCTTTTCGCATTCCAGCGAGAGAGATAGAAGATGAATCCGATGACGCTGGATATTGGAATTGGTCTCATTGGGATCCCGATACAAAGCAGTACACTTTCCAATTCATGTTCCGCATGTCTTATTGATTGTCCCTCGATATGCATAATTTGCAATGAGCATCCGAATCACCTCTTCTAATCCGAACATGTTTCCTTGATCGGATTATAGCCTACGCCCATTGGATTGTAAGTTTCACGATTCACGTTCCGTCGGGAGGCATGATGAGGACGAGCATACCAGTTTTGTCCATCCATCCACGCACCAAGTGCTCCCGATATATACCAGCTACGCCGCTTGAGCGGTTCACTCCACTCAATTAATATTGATACATTTGGGTGGGAGTATGATGCAGTCGACGATATTCGTGCTTCCGAAATAACTTGTCCGCAGATGTACACGGGCGGAGAGGTCAGTTGAGGATGGCTCGCAGAATCTCAGCCATCAATGGTGCCTCGGCATTTATTCATTCTCTCCAGTCCCTTAAAACACGACGTTATCCTGGCGGCGAATCTCTTGTCCCGTCGGCGTGGTTTCAGCCTTGCAATAAACCGATTTGGCAATCCGTACTTTACGTATAAAGATCAAGACGCTTTTGCAGTGCGCCTGGTAACACATTAATTTGTATCTGCACTGTAGCGACAGCGAAACAAGCGTTTTACTGTCTGTCAGGCGTTGAATGTCACAAGTGTATTCCGTTTATGACAGCTCATAGTGCGCTCAAGGATGGCGTCCTCGAAAGTCCGACGGGGAGGCCTAGTTTCGATACCTCCTATCAATCACCCCGGATTACGGCGTCGTTTTCCCAACTCGTTCGCTAGAGTTTCATTTTAAGTAGCATGCAGATAAACATGAAAGCAAAAATTCTCATGAGAGCGAGCGAATTTGCGAATGTGAGATTACTCTGCAAAATAAGGAACCTGGGATAATTATGATGAGCGTCGTCTGAACATGATTTCCGCCCCACGGTTGGGTGAACAATTCATCTGGAACCACTGGTCTGGGGGTCGTACCCCATCCTTCAGTTTCATGTCATAATTTAATACCAAGTGGGCCATCATTGCAGTCATCGTGGTTGAAACGAAGAAACGGCCAGGGCTGCGCGAAATCAGATTGGTAGCGATCAGACATGGAATACCCAGTAGGGGTTTATCGACATACCAGGCCCGGTTTCCGTGTCCAAATACCAGGTACAATCGATTTGTAGATGCAAGCCTAGACTTCTGCAGTGACTCCTCTCCAGCGTGCTGCCCTGTTAGGAACCGGAACGCATCGAACTGTGACGCGTTTTCATAATAGCGATCATCAAGGTGCATAGGCACTGAAGCCACAGCCAGGTGAGTGCCAGCGGGTATCGTTGTCCCGTCTGAAAACGTAATGTCTTCCATGGCTTTCCGAACAATGGGGACTAGAGTGAACAAAGGTCTACACGGCGGTCATGATATTATAAAGAAATTGACCCACAGAGACTCGTGCCGCTGACTCTCTGGGACTCCCTCAAGAAACTTTCCATTTTCACCAACATCCCCATCGAATCCTTTGTCCATCCATATCGTTCAGTCACTACTCGCGCTTCCTCACGCAAGGGTTCTATGTATTGTGGATGTGACGTGAGATTCAACAGAGCATGGGTGAGAGTCTACGTCAAGGCGTCAATAGCGTTCCCTCCCAAGGGGTGGTGCGGACCTGGGCTGAAGTATGCAAAGATGCGAAGTTCAATACGAGTATACGCAAGCAGATACTACGCAGATTCCTATCTTCTGGTTTCGACACGTGAAGGAGCCAGGTGATCATGTTGTCCTAGGGTTAAACCGTAAGCAAGCACCCATACAATCGTGAGAGAAGCGGTGCGAACTGGAAAGCTAGATGACTCGTTGTCGGGGTTACCATTGTATCGGCTTAACCGTTCCTCCATGATGGGCTGCAGTAAAGCCATGCAACGCTTTAGGCTGCTGGGCGTGTTAGTCAATATGCGGCCAATGATTCTGGAAGCCGAACAGTCCACATCGTTACATTGCATCAGAAGTAACGTATATGCTCACGGATGCATCAGCTTTGGAAAGAAGTTTACCAGACTAGCTCGAAGAATTATTTGCAGAGCAAACTTTGATAGGACGTCGGCGAATTCAGGAGATTGACCTACGGACGGAACTGAGTGACCGCTTTGCGGCGACATAAACGTTCACTTACAGATAGGTAGCCCTACGAAAACACGGTTGCTTGTACGGCATGTCGCTTTCATCACCGCGGAGTATGCGGGGACGCTCACCCAGCCTATAGGGACTACAGTCGAACCTGATTCGCAGGACTGACAAGAAGGGATGCTCACCGAGTCCGCCAGAAGGAAGTATTTCTTCGAATGTCTGACATATCTCCTGGTGGATGTCGGGAAAAAGGCTACCGAGCTTGCGCTTGAGTTGGCCCTGGAGGACGGTGACGTGGTAAGGGTGTGTCTGCGCTTCAAGGCCAAAGGTGTATTTGACTTGAAGAATCTGAGCGTTGTTGCGTACGTGAAGATCGATAGCGTCAAGGGGAAAAAAGTAATACACACGTCTCTCATTGCGTGATCAAAGGACAGCTTGTCGTCGGGAATTTTGCGCAACTCCTCAACGAGCTCAGGACCTGTCAGCACAACCATCCATCGATCCATCATCGGCACTTTAAAGAAACCGTCTTTGTGCTAGATTCGAGGTGAGCCCACTCAAACGGGAAATTTTTGGTGAGGACGGACCAGATCATACCCTTGCTGGACCATGGACCTGGCATGCAGAATGAACTTTGCGGCACCATAATAGGACAGAATGGGACTGGATGGCCCGACTGAAGGAATATCGTGGAGCTGCACAAGGAACTGGTCATGGTAAGCATGGCGACGATGAGTCGGACGTGCCTTGGATGGCCATCGAATACGATCGATGACAACGATGGCTACGAGAGCGACGGCCAAGCCATATAGCAAAAGACTAGCGCTGTCCATGGACGGAACGTCGGGGGCAGAGGGAGGCGGATGGCATTTCGGGCAAAGCTCCCATGGAGGGAGTATTTATGTCGGGAATATGGAATTAGAGTTAGAACGCTCTTACTACCGGTTAGATCAGATTCACGATTTCGTGCAGTGGCGCGGAGTGTTGGTCATTCAAGATTTTCCATCAAGCTTTACTCGCATGGGAAGCGGTTGCAGTTGGCGGTCACAATCACACCAGCTTCGTCATGTCAACATGGAAATTTAGTCAAATTCAGTGCACCATCAGACATCCTATATTCGATCGCCAGGTCTGCGGGGAGATGAGGTCTTCTGACGATATCACGGAAAGCTATGTTAGCCAAGGCATCTCCGCGTTTCTGGCCTTTAAATTTCGGGCGTCGAACCTCCGCATACATTGAAATGAACGGACTGGACGGCCCACGCGACGAATTGGTACCACTCCAGTACGTATTTGGGCCACAATAACTCGCATGTAGATCGCTAGCCGCCAGATTCCCGCGTGATCGCGGAAGTGAATGCACCCTCCCATCGCTCCGCAGAGTACTTGCGACGGAGCGAACGTACAGGTAAAGAAAAGCACAGTTTTCATAGCAGGAGCGCTAAAGCGTCGAAGGAGTGTCGTCTACGGAGAATTACGAGCTCCTCGGCCCGTTTTGGGATTGAGGCGATTTTAACACCGACGCGGGAGAACTATGCTCACATTAGCGTGTGATAATAACTATCGAGTGTAGAATGGTAATCTGTCTGTGGATCAGCGCGCAGCGCCATAGAGTATCTGAGGTAAAACTACAAATTGCGATGGAGTCCCCGAGCAAGAAGATAGCGGCCAAATAGATACATGGAATAGAAGACCGACCGAACGAGTAGGTCAAGCCATTTCCGCTTCAAAGAATGTGTGTGATGTCGGGGAACGAAAGCAGGACGAAAGCTCAGACGTCGTTCTTCCGCTTACTCAGCCTTCGCCGACGTGTCTTTTCTTTGGTTCCTTTGGCCTCGTTCCCCGTCTTCGTTGCAGAAGTTCCCATTATTGGCACGGCGTCGTCCTGGGTCATGGGTGCATGGTCCGGTATGGGTGTTTTTGCCGGGAAGGCAGACGACCTTTTCCGTAGGAGCCTCGGTTCTTGACTATACGCGGCAGGCTTCCCTTGAAAATGTTGTACACCCTCTAAAGCGTAATCATTGGGATATTCTTCCTGCCAAGCTGGAGGTTCAACTGGATGAAAATCGTTTTGTGGCTGTGGTGGTGGAGGCTGGAGTAAGGCTGGCATCACAAGGCGTTTCGGAAGGTGATGTATCCGCGGTGGGTCTAAAGGCCTACTTTGTATGCTGGAAGAGGATTGTGTGATCATGCTGTTGGTCGTGTAGAAGTTGTCCAGCGAGTGACCGCTTTTTCGAGAATCATGAAGGAGCACAGTAGGTGCTACGCTCTCCGTCGAAGAATGGAACGAGGGTGGTGGAGTAGTACGCTGCGACGATCGTGGGGGATCTGAGCTACGCAGGGTAGATTCATATCGGGGCGGAGGAAGGACGGTCTTTTCTGTTTGATGGGGGACGTAAGGCGCTGCATCGTGGTCGTCGCGACGGCGTGGGGGATCATTGGGCATGTCAGACGCGTATTTCCCGAGGTGACGTCCCCGAAGCGTGCGCTGGGATGATGAATGGCGGTTCTGAATTCCGGTGGGAAGATCCAGGGATGAAGGGTCTTGAGGGGAATGCGTCCTGGGGTTTGATTGTGACTGACGTCGGGAATGGTCGGGTCTAGGGGTGATTGAAGCTGGGTTCGGCTGGTGGGGAAACTGATCTGGGATTGCAGTTATACTAGAAACATGAGGGTTATAGATGGCATTGTGTTGAAGGATCTGGCCGGGTTCGAGGTGTAATGATAATCCCACTTCGCCAGGGGCGGACGGCAACCGAGGAGGAAACTAGACATGACTGGTGTCAAGACACGGTGAATGGCACAGATTATCGAGTCTACCTGATGTTGACCGGCACGCGAAGGATGCGGGTTAGACTTGGTGAGCACTGTGAGCGAGCCGCGCAGATATGGTAGGTACCGGACACACCTCGTGCTTTGAAGGGTAAACGATGTCTCTGCGAGGGGCAGTACTGCTGTCTATGCGGGGTAGGGTAGGTTGGACAAGGTTGCTACTGATCGCTTCGTAAGGGCCGTCATGATGGTAGTTGGTCCCAAACGGGTCTGTTTCGTCCAACTCGTCGATACGATCGAGATTGTGACGGGTGGTAAGGCGACGGACGAAAGCTTTCATCCTCGCCTTGCGGAGAATGTTGGCCCGGACGGGTTTTAGGACCTGCCTCGCTAGGGTGTCTGGATTTGGGAGAATTTCCGGCACGGGGAGGGGGGGAGGCTTTGAGATCCTGGGATGTGTGGAGGGGGGAGAGAATAGTGGCTGAGGGACATGAGGGGTAGATCGACGAGGGGGTGTGGAATCGAACAAAGGCTTGGTTTTGTAAGAGCGGGCGCTTGCGAGGGAAAAGTGGGGATGGGAACGGGGGTCGGGGGAGAAGGCGGGGTCGTCGAGGATGGCGCGCGAGAGGGGGATCTTGAACCGTGGAGCGTCCATGCACGAGGGTGGACGATACCAGACCATGAGAAGACACGCTCTCTCAGTTCCCACCTTGCTCATGTCTCATCTCGCACTCGTTCGCGCGGAAATAAAGACTTGGGAACGCGACTTTGCCTCCAGACACGGCAGAGATCCCTCCGTACAAGACATACGGGACCAGCCCGACATCGGTGCGCCATCTTCTCGACGCGTCCACGCTCGCTCATCGACATCCCCCTCCAGCGGACAGGTACAGGCTCTACAAGAAGCTCTCCAAAGCAGCAGTCACTCAGCCGTCCACTCCCCCTCGAGCCAACTCCCGTCTCCCCGCACCAAAGTCCCGTCCAGCTGAGCCCGTTACTCCTCTGCCTCGTTTCAACCCCTTCTCCCCCGTCAAAAAGCCCGTTAACCTCCGCCTGCCTGCCTCTCAGCCCCTGCGAACCCCACCCCGTGCCAACCCATTCGTAACCCCCACCGAGCATAAACCGAATCCCCGCCCACGTACGGGGACCCCTTCTCCCCCGTCCCTCCCAAACACGGACGCGTCTTCCCATGCTCATCCCGTGTCCACAACTGCAGTTTCCCGTGCCAGAAAGCGTTTACGTGGCGAGCCCGTCTCCCCCTCGCCCTGCAAACCGAAACGCCAGCGCATCCGCTCGCAGGCACCCCCACCCATCCTCAAATTAGAACAACTCTCCTCAAATAGCGAACACGAAACCGACCAAGAATTACCACAATGCGATCTTGCCTCGTCTTTCGTAGCCGATTCTCCTGTAAAGGCTCCTGCAGGTGGCAAGTCGTTCAAGCTATTGTTCGACGATGCCCTTCCGCCTCTCTCCATACCCAAGCAGTCCGTTGGCCCGTCTGCCCCACAACTTGATTCTGGCTCATCACAACAAACCTCTACCGACCCATCTGCTTCGGCCTTTCTCAAACCGCACCACGACCTCAAGTCGAAGAGTGTTCTCTCTAGGCCAGAACATCGAGTCGATCGCACTCAGGGAAAGCTCTCCGCCCAGATCTTCCCACCATCCCACAAGTCCACTTTCAAGTTGGTAACTCCTCAACTCGTGCAGTCAAGGACGTCGACAAAACGTGCCCTAAGCGGTGATGATCTCGGGCCGTTACAGTCACAGTGTCCCCTAATCCCGCCATCCCCGCCTCCGCAAGACGCGACTACTCGTGATACAGACAAGGGAAAGGCGAGAATCACCCCCAGCCGGAAAAAATTAAGAGTCGAGGATGAAGAGAGCGATGAAAGGGACAGTCTGGATAGCATCCCTCTCAAAGTGGCAACCGTCAGTTCGGATCGAAGCAAGCGTCAGCACACTGACGACCTTGAATGGGACCCATTACTTCATCTTAGAACCCGTGACCACGATTCAGCTGCCAGGGAGCAGATTGATGCAAATCATCACGCGTCGGGCACGTTCACTGTGGACTTGCCTGATAAATTGCGCCGCGTGCTGGCAATTTCACAATCGCAAAGCCGGAATGGCACGGAGGAACGTGTCGTTCGTGGGTTACTGTATGGTGGTCGTATCGGACATTACGACCCTTCCAGAGGGGGGGACATATGGGACGCCGGCGAAACAGATGAAGGCGCCCAAGGGGACGCAGAAACCGAGGACGACTGGGAAGGAGAGCCTGTACCCTGGGATGTTGGGGAATTGTAACTTCGCGCACCGTATGTGGTTATACTAGCCTGAGGCTGTTGTGCTTTCACTTTGCAGTGCTTTCATATCAGTGGTTTCACGCCGCTTTGCTCGCCATGAAGTGCAGGATCTAACAGGCGATGCGTGCCTCCCACGTGTCTACCAGTGATGGATTTGTATCAGACGGTGCGACCCATCAAATCCAAAGCTATACTACACTGCTCAAGGCTGCTTGCGTATGCGAGTGCGAGATACGCATCATCGGCGGTCCGCTAGTCGTTGCACATGAGCCTGAGTATACTTCACTGGTTTCAATTGCATATTGTCGGGCCACACCTCATACGCGTGTGGTCGGGCCTCCGTGTCTCGAGTAGGGAGCGTGGCTCGCCTGTCCCATTGGTTCATTTCCCCACACGATTGGTCAATCTGACCAGCACGCATACACAAGTCAATGACGAAAGCAGCCTAGAAGGATGCATGGCGTGAACGCAGTGAAGGGTACGGCTCACCTATTTAACCTCGCGGTCCTGCTTCCAACTCCCTGTTCTCTGACGCCTTAACCCTCGCATCTTCCTACCGTAGCAGCCCGAAAAATAACCTTAGCTCCCAATCGTCTCACCGTCGCCATTCTGTCTACGTCCAGACCATGTTCCCTGCTCTACTTCGTGACCCCGATGCCACAAAGAAGCTCCTTGATACCATCGTCGAGTCGCCCAATGGACGCCGCTCCATGTCTCGATTGGCACGCACCTGCAAGGCAATATGCGAGCCCGCGCTGAATGTACTCTGGAGAGAGCTCGACTCGCTTCTCCCGCTCATCTCGTTGTTCCCCAACAACATCATGAAGAGAGCCCGTCGTCCGGGGCTCGGTTTGGTTTGTCTTGTCCGCGAGTATGCTATGCATTGCTGACAGACCGTAATACAGGCCAAGGCGCCAAACACTGAGGACTGGGACAGAGTCCTTGCGTATGGCGAACGTGTCCGCCGCGTTGCATACATCGAGTCATCTCCGAGTGTCTCACCCTCCGTCTTCGCCATCATTGCAGAAAACCGCCCTGTACCCTACATCTTACCCCACTTGCAGATCCTCATATGGAGGGTAGACAGTACGGCGGGTTTGGAGCGCTCCACACTTTTCTTAAACCCCGAGCTACAAAGCTTGATCTTGGAGGTTGGCACGAGGATTCCGCAGCTCGGTGCCTATTTCGTCAACGTTTGCGGCCGCACGCAGCTTACTGCGTTCTCGTTCACTTCCCCCACTAGCCTTCCTGAAACTTTCACGGATCTCGTACGCTCGCAGAATACACTCGAAAAGCTGGCTTTGGTTGCGCCTGGTGCTTTGTCGTCGCAAGTCGGACAGTGGGCTGCTTCATTGCCTGCTCTTCACAGTCTGGAGTTGGATCTCACCGGAAGATCGATCATCGCCGTGGAAGGTTTCTTTGATGACATCGTCTCCTCTGGCGCGGCAACTCCTAGTGACGCATCGTCCGACAGTGGGGTTTTCTCTGGTGACGAGATAGACTTCACCGAGATTAAAAAGTCGTCACTTCGCCTTACAGGCGACCTGCACTCCGGTGGCGTGTTCACAGATCTTCGCAACCTTCAACTGACTGGTGAAGTTGCGAACATCGCCGTGTTCTTGAAACATATCACGAGCGAGCTCACCAGTCTTGAGCTCGTCATTGAGGACCCCCCTGACATGGCTGACTGGCAAGACCTCTCAGTGTTGATATGCGAGCGGTTCAACGGAACACTCGTTTCTCTGCGGATTGGTGCAACCGGTGCATCTCGATTTACGGAACTTGTCCGTGCCACCTCGCGTGCAGCTGCAGATCAACCTTCTCGCCACCTCCCACTCCAGTATCTGTCCTCTCTCCCTGCCCTCATCCGCCTGGAAATAGACCTTCCAGAGTCGACCCTCTTCTTTAACGAAGACTTGCGTTACATAGCTAAGGCATGTCCCAGCATCGAAACCCTACGACTGTGTCCCATGGCCCGATTTTCGGGTTCTTCAGGGCCAAGCCTTACCTTGGAAGGCATTGCAACTCTCACGCAAAACTGTAAGCGGTTACAGAACCTTGCACTCGTGCTAGACGCGCGCCAGGGATCCGCGGAAACGTTGTCTGCCCTCGAGGTTTCCTCGAGGTCGCTTCTTCGCCTCCACGTGGGCCACTCCAACGTCAACGATCCTCTTCACACCACCATTCTTCTGAGTCACCTTGCACCACACCTCGAGTCGCTGAAGTGGTTCCACGAGAAGAATCGTCCAGGTTACGTCGAGGCCAACGCTCAGGGATGGCAGAAAGCATCAGATTGGTTGCCCCATCTCCAGGGTGTGCGTCTTATGGAGAGGGCTAAGACTCTTGGACGTGAGGCCAAAAGATCCACGAAAGAGCAAAGCGTTGACGCTACGATCAAAAAGACTTATGTTAACAAGTTTGCTCACGTTAGGCCCAAGACCGCAGAGCAAGGAATTCAGTCCGCGCCGTCTCTTGTAGATCGGATGGTCCAGATCAAGCCTGACCTACTTTCTGTCTTTGTAGACGCGACGCCGACGTACGTCGGGACTGCAATTGATGCAACACCCGAAGTTGCTCACCAGTCTGTCGGTGTCGAGCCTGTGATGGTCGATACCGAGGTCGATGCTACCCTACCCTCAGACACCAAATCTATGGAAACCTCCTTTGACGACACTGCATACCTTTTCCAAAAATATGGCGATTTCAATTCAATCCCTTCTGTTCTCCCCACCATCTTTACTGGGATGCTCGCCCTCGCATGCCGTGTTTTCTTCAGCTATACCCTCACGCTACCTAAGCATATGCTCGACAAGTCGCTTTCTATGCTCCATGCTCAAAGAAAGAATGGTGATGAACCATCAAACGAAAAACACGAGCTCCAAGGAATTCCGTGGAACTCAACTCCATCGACGACCGAACTCTTGGATCATGACATCCCTCCTGTTTGTCTATGAATTCTCCTTCTGCGACGGACGCTTTTACTCATATAGTACACGGGTGCTGGCGCTTGTTGTAGGGTTATTATCATGAATACTATTCTAGCGCAGATTGGAAGGGAAGAGACTCGACTGAACGCCCTGAGACAATGACTGTGATACGTGCCAGTGCGGCAGCATCGAAGGAGGGCCACAGTCGACAGGGGCTTCCCAAAGATGGAAAAGCTGAGAGTGTAGGACAAATAACGCCAAATATCTTTGCGACGCGTCATTTCACGCTGAATGTCGACCAGCCTTATTCGCGGTCGCACCATCAACCAGCGATGGCCGAAGTAAAGAAACAAGAAAGAGACTTTACCCCAGAGGTAGATGTCCTGCTTCCCGAAACCCAATCACTCTCCGAGGTGCGCAATCTGGTTTAGCCCTACAACTCTCACTCAAGTGTTCCACCAGTCTGGCAGGCTTTCGGAGGCTCTGGACAAGCTTCTTGCTCTAGAAAAGCAAACAAGAAACGTAAGATTGATACCCTCAGATATTCGGTTGGTTCACCGTCGGTATAGGCTTCGGATCTACCTTCAACCACGCGTCTCGCGAAAGCTGCGCTAGATCAATGCTACAAAGCCCAGGACTACACCCAGCTCAACGCCACTATTAGTTTGTTGAGTAAGAAACACGGGCAGCTCAAGGGAGTTGTGCAAGCCATGGTGGAACAGGCAATGTCATGGCTAACGGAAATTAGACAACTGGAAGGTGATGCAAAGTGGCTGGAGCTGGTCGAGACGTTACGGTCGGTCACTGAGGGTAAGGTAGGTTGGATGGAACGTCCCATTTGGCCGCTGGCTAAGCGACATGATCAGATCTTCCTCGAGACACCCCGTGCACGTGTGACTCTCCTCCTTTCGCACTACCATGAAAGCCTATCAAAGCTACCATCTGCCAAGGCCCCCGCCATAAGGGAATCGCTACAGACAGCGTCCGACCTACTCTCTGATCTTCAAGTGGAAACATACTCGTCGATGGAACGGAGAGAAAAGACTGAATTCATTCTGGAACAAATGCGATTATTGATCGCCCTTGCCCGCCTGAAGGATGCCGAGGTTGCAAGTAAGAGTAAAAAGGAGAAGAATGCAATTGGAGGAGGGGAACCGGAGTGGGTGAAGGCGAGGGTTGGTAGTCGCAAGGTCAACGAGACGTTCCTCAAAGCGAAGGAGAATGAGGTCTGTCGGAGCATTTTATTCTCCAACTGTATTTGGACCACTGGTCAATACCGCTTCATCAGGACCTCAAGCTCAAATTCTACGACTTAATGATCCAACAGGCGCTACATCAAACGGCGTACTTGGAGGTCGCGAAGCACTACGAGAAAGTATGGGACACGCCGTCGATAAGGGACGATGAGAGCAAGAGTCGCGCGGTCAGTTTCTTGAACTCGGAATTCGTGATTTTCCTGACCCGGTGCGTGCAGGCACTGGAACATATTGTCTACTACGTTGTTCTTGCCCCCCACAACAACGAACAGTCGGATATGTTGCACCATTGGTTCGTGAACCCCGCTCTGGAGAAACTTGAATTACACTAGTACGAAATCTCGCAATGGTTCCGAGCGACCCTGAACTTTCTCCAGTAACCTCGTCAAGTCCTTTGTAACACGGGAGCTGATGAGATGGCCAGGAATCGAATCGATCTACGGTCCTTTCCTGCGAACGACGCCTGTATTCTCTAATGCCGCCCAATGGGAGGACCTCCATACTCGTGTGATTGAACACGTGAGTATTTCCCCGCAACAGCGACACACCCGACTGACTGGTTCAGAATGTCCGAGTTGTTTCACAATATTATACTCGAATTAGGCTGTCGCGCCTAACAACCCTGCTTGACCTTACGGCACAACAAACGGAGGAGACGCTGGCACGGTTAGTTGTTTCCAAAACCATCTGGGCGCGGATGGACCGACCAGCGGGTATTGTGAATTTTACACCCAAGCGAAGCGCAGAGGATGTGATGAATGATTGGAGCTCGGATATGCAGAGGCTATTGGGTCTTGTGGAGAAGACGTGGATGGGGATGAACGCAGCTCTCGCTGCACAGTCACGCGTCAAGGCATAGTTTTCTTTGTTGAATGCTAGCATACGCGCTCGGGCCGAGGGGTGTAGAATGGAAACGGATCCGAATGAAGTACCCTAAGCTACCGACTTCCAAAGAGTTGTTCCTCTGGTAAATCTGAAGGTGAACTGGTTGCTTCATCCAAGAGGTGTGAAGGTCGAACGCCATCGTTCTGACGCTTCATGTACTCCTGTCCCCGACTCCAGGTATTACCCATGCCGCTGTCGAGATCGAGTATTGCACGCCAACGCTTGCGAGCACGGAGTGCACTCTCGTCGAGAGCCCTCTTGCGCTCAACTGACTTGTAGACTTTGTCCTCTTTGTCAAACGTCCGGTCGACTTCCGACAGGAACACAGTGCCATAAGACTCGGCTTCCATGCGAGCAAATGTGTTCGCGATGTCATACTCTGCACGTAGGGTACGAAACTCTGCGACTGCACGAGTATAAGCAACAGTGAGTGACACCTTGTGGTGCCTGTGAAGGTTAGCAGCGAAAAGAACTGCGCTAGGGACCGGAATCAGTAAAACGCAGAGAAGGGTCCAGAGAGTTGCCTACTCTTCTGCTGTTGGGTTCTTGGTTCGTTGGCTCAACCTCGTCCAGTCCTTCTCTCTCACTGGATGTTCTGGCTCCACCAGCTGACCCTCTACGACGGACACTGGTCTGAATGCCTCAAACGGATGGTCCTTGAAGAACTGGAGGCGAAGCTTGTCCTCCAAGTATCCAATGGTCGACGGTTGCATCTTTGGGGGCCGAGGACTCGACGGAGTCAGCCTCCAGGATGGATGGTCCGCGCCAATGTTTTTGAAGGGAGGCGCGCGGGGGGGGAGGGGGAGAGGAGGGTAGTCCAACACTGCCTGGTACCAGAGAGGCTCCTCGCGAATGTAGTTTGCTTGCATGAGCCGAGAAACTTGCTTGTGCACCTGTGACGCGATCCGACGTACCATTTTGCAGCGAGTGGACCAGAGTCAAGAATAAATATTTATGCGAATAAAATAAATAAGTGCGAAAAATATCTCGATCATTGAACGACCATGGAGGACGAAGAGACGGAGCTGAGAAATCCCTTTCCCTCTCCCCCTTCCCACTATTCCAACTACACCGCACACAACCTGAGACTGCTTGGGCTTCTCAAAGAGCGCACCAGAGACCAAGCAGCCGATCTCACCACGGTGGACCAGCACGACATGTTGTCCGACCAGACCGACATCCCGCCGTGGCCCCTGACTCAACTTGAGAAGCCGAGGGTGGACTGGATTCTTGAAGAGGGACATTACAATGTGTTCGGCGACACGTGGTTTGTACGGCCTATATTTCCAAGTGTCAGCAATCCTTGACACGACCTTACAAGGTCAAAGAACCTATTCCCTCACTGGCCGACCTGGGCGGACACCAGCTGTATCCACCCGATCCGAGCACAGGCGAGTCCGAGGTCAAAACTATATCACCCGTGCTCTCATCATCATCATATCACCAGACCGCCGTCCTGCACTGCTGTCCATCCTCCGTTCTCTTCTCGTCACGTACTCCAATCTCACTGGTGCCATGCTCGCACCACCTCCGCCGCCATACTCCGCCCCCCCTCCAGAATGGCAACGACACGTAGAATGGATCACAGTGCTTGCTCAGAACCTGATGGCTGCTGCAAACGACTTACGCCCGGTCCAGGTTGGTTCGTTCAGTGAGCTCTCGTTGCAGGATGCAAATATAGCCATGTAGGCGAGAGGGAATCTCGAAAGCATGATGCAACGCCAACTAGAGCTTCGTCGTGAGGAGACGGTCTCCATTCATGCGTTCGATCCGTCTCTCATCATCGCTCGCAATTCGTTCTGACCATAGCCGTTTGTTATTAGTAAGTGCGATGAGCTTGAAGCCCGACTCTTGGAGCTACGTGCTGCGGTCCCCGACACACCATCTCACCACACCACGTCTGACGCGAACCAGCAGGAACAGGTCGGCTTTTGCTTAGAACAAATGTTCCCCGAATTACTTATGTTACCGCCCACCAGCCCACTTCGCCCGTCGTGACTATTGAAGACGTCTTGCGTTGGGCTGAGGAGCCAGCCTGAAATAGTGGCCACGACTATGCTTTGGAATTGGATTAAACTCGGTAGATCGCCCAGTTTGCATACCAAAAATGTTGTATGGTTCCCGTATGAAGTCGAGTGAACCTTGTTATGCTTCGGGGTGTCGAGGGTCCGGCCACTGCTTTTCTCCACAACACCTTCTGTCGACGTCGACGATGGCGACCAAGCGACGGATTGGGGTGCGCCTCGCCACAACAGAGGCTGCTAGGCGTCAGCTCATGCAGCCCGTCGCGTGCTGGGAGAAAATATGGGTCGTTCCAGAGAACGCGCCCTCGAGCTCAACCATGAAGATATACAAGTGGGTGAAAACAGACAAAAAACAGGTGCGTCCGCAAGCCCGCACTAATTGAATATGGCGACTCATAACCATGGGCCTCTGCAAGCAATTCAGTGATGACGAGGAAGAGACCGACGAGCCTCTCGCCCCCCTCCCAGATGAGCCCGAGGTGGTGGAAGGCGACGAAGACATGGATCAGGACGAGCCAGTCGCGTCTGTCCCGCCCGATACCACTCATGACACGACGGAAGCCAATTTCGTAAACCGGGATGTTCCCGAAGAACCACAGACCAAACCTCCTTCGCCTACGCCGCCGACTTTATCGCTCCAACAGACCGAATCCATGCTGACCGTTGACGGGGGAGCAGACATACTAGATGCGTCATTCAAGGTGTTGGATGCAGATATTGATGTCGACGTGGACGTGGACGAAAACGTTGGCCAAGAGGACGTTGGGGAACTGGACATGAGTGTTCTCGGTCCAGATGGTACACCCTACGAGGGCGTACATGACCTTGGACAGCTTGATGACGCAAATGCACTACTAGGGGGACCACTAATGGGCGACGCCAATCCGTTTGCTCCGTCTATGGATCACCAGTCATCGAATCCAGGAAACAGCTAGGCAATCCTTGCCTTAAGGAACACCCCACTATCTGACGTTGGGTGATTGCGTCTCGATATGTATAGTTTGAAATGACCGGAGCTAACTTGTGTTGCGTTAGACCCCGGGTTGCGTTTGCTCTTTGTTTGAATGCGTCATTCCCAACGAGCATGCGCCTCTTCCCCACATGAAACCGTTGCCCTCCACCGACGTCGGGTTAACTTCGCTGTGGTCTACCCGGCACTAGAATTCGTTCCTCGAAGCTGCTTCCTACTAAAATATGAATACTTTGTATCCACCGTTGTATGTTACACACGCTAGTGTACCAGCGCGCGTAGCCATACGCGGCGTTGCTTCGCTGACGACAAACAACCCCAAAATGACCAGCTGCGCGATAAATACTGGTTGACTCACCCTCCTCGTCCTTTCTTGACTTGTCGTCTGTCGCAATCATGACTTCCTCATTACGTTCATTCATCCTTGATAAACACCCGACACCGTTCTTCTTTGTAGGAGAAGTTGGGCTGGCAGCTGCAGCTCTGGGTCCCCTCCCGAGCTTCGTTCCTTTGGTCCTCCTCCTCTCTGTGCTCATGATCCACGGGCAAAGGATTGCCCACCGTCAGACTAGAGGGTGGGAATTGCTTTGCTCCTGGATTTCTGTTACAGCTGGGTCGGCTCTTGCTCACTGGAGAGCAGCGGCCACTGCACTCTCAAACCCCACCGAGTCTCTGGCTGCGATCGTTTTACTATCTGGGTTGACCTACTTGGTTGTAGTGCTTCCGATCTATCTAGACATTCGCCTCAAAGGTCGGCTAAGCAGCGATTGGGCTCGGTTCACATTTCTTCCGGTGCTTTGGGCGGCATGTTGGGGCATCGCGTCGCACGTGTCTCCCGTCGGCCGTTTACTCAACTGGTGGCCAGCCCCAGTCCCCTCTTCGTATAGCTGGATACTGTCGCTCGCTGGCCCTGCTGGAGTCGATTGGATTGTTGCAGCGTGGGCCGTGGTATGCTCCGAGTTGCTGGCCCAGTGGCTGATGGGCTTTTCGGAATACGAGCCGATCGAGACGCATGGCAATCAGCCACTCTTATCTTCAAGGTCAAAAGGGCTCCTGTCACTTGTAACAATACTCCTTGGCCTCACGTTTCCCTCATCTCAGACCCGCGACTCGCTCCCTCGCGCTGATATAGTTACTCACACGCCGCTCACGATTGGTTGTGTCTTGCCCCATCCATTGGACGGGAGTCATCCCACCCTGGATAACTTTATCAGCGAGACAGCCAAGATGAATGCGGCAAACGTCATTCTTTGGCCTGAAAGCGCAGTTGTATTCAACTCACAGATGGAGCGCGAGGATGCGTTTGCGAAAATCCGAAAACGGAACCTCCCTGCCATCATCGGCGTAGCGTTTGACGAATATGTTGTTGGCGATCCAGCGCACAAGAGGAACGGATTTGCACTTATCCACAAGGACCAAAAGGCAGGTGATGAAATAGTGCAGTATTACAAACGCAATCTTGTGCCTTGTGAGTAGTCACTCTTCTGTAGTTGGTTCCTACTCTGACGATGTATGAAAGTTACAGAGTCGTTTTCAAAGATACCATCGGTTGATCCGCCTGTGATCACTCGTTGGCAGCTGAAAAGCCCCAATGGGGTAACCAAGCCCGAGTGGGCACCAGCGCCCAACTATACACGACCTCTCCTCATCACGTCGTCCATATGCCTAGACTTTACATCACCGACGGCGTTCACGAATTTGGACTCTCGGCCGTCTCTCATCCTGGGGCCAGCGCGTACCTGGGACACTACAGTTGGACTCGCAATGTGGGAACAGGCGAAAGCTAGGGCTAACGAACTTGGCAGCATGGTTTTGTGGTGCGATGGAGGGTCGACGGGGGTCAGCGGAATAGGCGGGGGTGGAATTCACGAGCCCATGCAGATTGGTGGTGGCTCGTGGATGAGAACGATTGGGATAGGATACCCCTTTGACGAGAGCCGCACGGTGTACGCCAGAGGAGGAGATTTCTCGGTGATCGCCTTGCTGGCAGCGTTGATGGGCGGAGATGTCGCCAGCCGCTTTCTTGTCAGGTCGATGAACTATGGGGCCACAAGAGTGTTGGAGGCTTCTGCGAGAATCCCGTTGATGCGCCGCCTGGTTTCCCCCTCGGCGGGGCGAGTTGGCGAACAGGAGAACTTGCTGGGATGAGACATGTAGCACGTTGTAATCGAGTATACATGGTACAATGGCAGGGCAGAGGGGGTGCAGGGACGTAAAGGAGACGGACCGTGTGCACGAGGCGAGACTTTGCAATCGCCCGTTGATTACATTCGAGAACTCCTCCTGGTCGACACGCACAGGTCACGCTGACGGCCTCCCGGTTCGTTCAAAGCTCGCGCTGGTCCAGTCCGTCGCCCTTCTTCACAAGTCCGCATCTCGAGGACTTAGAAACACAACGTCGGCGCACAACTTTCTCCAGTCGAAGCTACCTCGCGGCCTTCGTGGCTCCCTGCGCAGCTCGACCCACTCCTTCGATCCCTCCCGACTCCTCGCCCGCGCTTTCCCCCGCACCACCAACTCCCGTTTCTTTGGGAAGAAACACCCCGCCCCTGCAAAGGAACCCGAGCAGAACCCCCTCGACGAGAGCTCTGGCGACTTTGAGCTCATCGCCAGCGACGACGTCCCCCCTCACCCCACCGCCGACTGTCTCCCTTCTTCCCTCTGCGAGTCCTCGATAACCACACCCCCCCAGCCGTCACTCTCCCGCACAAAGTCCACCCTCTTCCGTCTCAAGAATCTCTCCAAAGTATCGATCCATCTCTCTTCTTTCACAGACAGCAGGGCGTCCTCGTCCCGCACCCGCACCGCGACCAACGAATCCGACCTTTGCCTTGCCTTCCCGAAACCGCCTACTCACATACCCACACCCGAGACATCTGCTCCCGGTGCTTCCATAACTTCCGATACTCCTGCTCAACCTCTCGAGTCTTCTGCACCTGATACTTCCGCATCCTCATCCGTCAAGCACGATCCGTTTTCAGGCGACTGCGCCGTACCTGCAGATCAGGACATCTCCGAAGAAGAGCCTGATACGGGGTCTAGACCCCCATTGCCAGTCCCACCAACTGATCCTACTAGACGCCCAGCGAAACTCGTGAGACCAAGGCGTAGACTTACTGGTTCTCTCAAGCGTTTCAAGTCCCTCTCGCAAATCCTCGAATCGTTTGCATCCCATCCTGTCGACGCTTCCTCCGTCGACACTATCAGGAGCAAGAAACGCTGGAATTACAGGCGCGACTTTGATTCCAACCCTGCATCCAGCGGTCCGGC
>JBBPTP010000032.1:0-13761 GCA_038094195.1 Pulveroboletus aff. carminiporus | reverse complement strand
TGCATGTACAGCATGTTCCTTCGTTTACCATCCTTTACACACGCCCGCAGCGCGAGTCAGTTCGTCGACCCGCGAGGCAGGGGACAACCCAAGTAAGTATGTATGCAGTATACAGGGTCACGAAGACACGTAGATAGGGTTGTTGACCGACCCTCTTGCTATTACATTATCTGAAGCCAAGTAACCGGTAATGATCGGTTTGATAGATGATCGATGATGATCCGAAAAGAGTGTGTTCAAGGTAGGCTTGATCGACTGGAGGCTCGCGATATCGACATAACCTTACGAAACACAACGAGACAGAACCGCCAGACATCTATTCAAGGGGGATGGGACATCTTCCAGCCGTATCAACCCGGGTCGAAGCCAGCAACTTATCCGTGGACGAGAATACCTACATCGTGTCATTTGGTAATAGGATGCCACACACGTGGCAGGTAGCCCTCAGTTCGAGCTACATGCATCAGTGGAGCCAGAGTAGAGCCAGTCACCACACAGAACCCGAGTGACAGACTCTACTAGTGGACTACAAACATCTCTATTAACGGTATTTTGTGCATGTCTACGTAGGGTGACAGAGCGCGCGCTGAACAGACAAAAATATGGGAACGGAGATGGGTGCTCAATGGCAATATTGGAACAAGAGTACCTGTATGCTAATGAAACAGTGGGAGTTCTTGGCGCGCAATAAACATTGAATAAGAACCACCGAAATGCAAGCCCGTAGAAAAATGGCACACGGGCGCGTTCGTGAACAGGGCATAACTGTCTTCTGAAGGGGACAAGTCAATCTTGTCGACTGAGCTCTCCCTGTGTCAGGTCAAGGACGAACGTCGTCTTGAAGTTCTGGGGAGGCTCGATGAGCTTGACGGGTTTCGCTGATGAGAGGGAGGTGTTTTGAGAGATGGAGGCAAAGGGTCGGATGGGACGAGAGGGAGTAAAGTGAGGGTTGCGACGTGGCAATTGTCTTGGGGGAGCAGTGACAGCGTTGTGGGCGGGCCCAGCCAGTGGGGAAGGGACATATTGAGAGGCAGCACCGAGCTGGGAACGCACGGATGACATGGTGAGAGTTGCTGAAAGAAAGTTAAGGATGAGTGGAGGCAGGTGGGAGAGAGAAGGACTGACCCATTGCTGAATTGGAGATGCGGGGAGGACAAGGACCGTGATGATGCCCAGTCTCAGACCGGCTGTCGTTTGGGTAGATTTATATATGCGAGTTGCAAAATCCGCTGGGGAGTTCAACGAGAGCTCTAATTTACATACCTTTGGGGTTCGGCAAAACACTCGCAAACAGTGTCCTTTAGGGCGATGTCGCTCGTCACCGGCTGTGTCTGACAGATGAAAACATGGCGGGTTGTATTCAAGTGTACAGCATCATGATACAGGTTCCGTAGGAAATATACAGAGCCAGCCCCCTTCCTCGATTAAAATACCTGTGCTCCCAACGATGAATGATATATACTGAGCAATATCTGCTCTTGAAAAATGTGTTAGTTGCAATCCCAAGAAATAATTAAGAATGAAGAAATGGCAGTGGGAGAGAAAGAGAATGAATTGCCAAATTCCAACTAAATTAGTCTCTCGTCGAGGGTGCAGAAGATATCGTCGATGGAATGATACACTTCGGGTAACCGTCGGCTTCAGGCTACAAAACCCTCGTTTCGCAGCGAGCAAAGAGCAAACTAGGGCTCAAGCTTGCACGAAGCTGCTATCGCGCCCCATAAGGTGGGGCTGCTGAGTCGACATGTATACCCAATTAGGATGACAGATTAACCGTCATAATGCGTTGTGAATGAGGACGAGATCGGGGTGAGAACTTGAACACGGGCGAATAGTGGTGGTTGGTCCACTCTAGCAGTGAGACCGTCATCGTGACATCTTCCAAGTAAGGTTGATATCTCTTGTAGGTCGGAGGGTGTGCTCCGGGAGCTGCGAACAAGGGCAGCGCTTATTGGACGTCGACGAGGAGATTACGCTCGAGGATATATTTTCCCTCTTTGTATTTCTGGGAAGCCTCATATGCTCGGTCCTGTATTCGGTACTTGTGTGAGAGTGTGTGATGATGCGGCAGGTGATTACACACGTATTTCCATCCTAGGATGGTGGCGCACTTGACGCAGTAAATGTCCCGAACAGTGTGGTTACCTGTCGTCATCTGGCGGTCATTGGGTTCGCCTTCGACGACGTTGACGCTACCCAACAGTATCAGTCGTTGGTGGCGAACAAGTGATAGTGCACTTACACCCCGTCAAACAGATAGGCGCGCCCGTGCTGGCCGTTGAACGCCTTTAGGGACCTTTAGTGACAAAGACGAGGGGGAACACCCGAGAACACCCACACGGGATATCATCGAGTGAATGGTGGCAAGATGAGTTTTGCACTTGGAACAGCCGTAGATACGCTCGCCAGCAAGATAGCGGCGGTATTTCATACCCATGTCGGGTGGAGAGGCTGATGGCGGGATGAAACTCGAGAGTGGGATATTACTGAATGGGCGGGCGTGGGTTGAGCAGGGAGAGGCGGACGTGCTTTATACGAGGGACGTGTGAAGGAAAGTGGTGGAGATGAAGAGTCGGAATGAGAGGAGAGTCTAGGTGGGCTTCCAAGTAGAGTGTCCCCTTTACGGTCGGAGGCTACGTAGCGCCTCGTTTAGGTGGCGGGCTTTCCCACCTTTGGACGGGTTTCATCATCTACTTGCACTATCGATGGCTTTATCTCCAACCTGACGTTGTCTTACTACAGCGTGGCCGCCGTGCTCCCCAATGGATCCACTGCCAAAAATTTCCTTGTGTGCCCACCAGACTCGGACGCACCAGATCGGATGATCCAGGAGTCCATGCAATCGGCTGGTGAGTATCGAAATGAGTCAGCACCTTGGCTAACAGCGCTCTAACGCCAGTCCGTGTGCGCCCCAGGAGCTTGCGATTGGTATTTCTGGCGTCGCACGTCCGACTAACAGCCGCTGAGGCGCGCCCTGGGTCACGTGGACCTTGATGCTGCTGAGTCATCGGTGGCAGGTGTCCCCAGGGAGGTGGCCAAGGTCTGCTTGTTCCGCTTCGTCGGTCGGGAACAACAACGCTGGCGACGGCCGTAAATTACACTATATAGTAGCGTACCGAAATGTCTCAAGGTCGGTGCTTCAGTCTCGTCTTGCACTTGGCTCATCGTTCGTCCCCAGAAAAACAAGACAAGATCGTACGACTCTTGTCGCGTGCGCTTCATCGCATTCGCACAACACCCCCCCGCATCATCGCATCGCCAGCAACTCGTGAGTTTATGCCCGCTGCTTCCCCTGTGCTCGCCGTTACTCCTCCTCAGAACCTCGTCGTGCCGTCGTGGCCATCGTCATTCGCATCGTTCCCTCTCCGACGACGACCCTGCCTCCCACCGATGGCCCCATCCCAACCCTCGGCCAATTTTTTGAGCTTGACTGGGTCAAGGATCCCGCTGCTCGCCCAGAAATCCTTTTCTTGCAGAGAGATGGCGGCCCTCCCTCGGACGACCTCAAGGCAAGCTTGGCGGGTGAAGAGAGCACGCACCGCAGCAGCAGAGTCGAAGCACACCTCGCCTTCCCAGGAGGTAGAATGGAGGAGGGGGATGAAGGCGGTCTCTACACAGGTTCGCCTACTCTTCTTTGACCAGCCCTTTGTCATCGTCTCAACTCTCGACGCGCAGCTATGCGGCAAACCTGGGAGGAAATTGGTTTAGATCTCGCGGAGCGCGACTTTATATCCATCGGACAACTCGATGATCGGGAAATCACCACTTCCTTGGGCAAACGGTTACTTATGATACTTTCCCCCTTTGTCTTCTTACAGCTCACCCCCCGCGCGTTCTCGATGGAACCCGCTGAGGGTACCAGCATCCATTGGACACCTCTCGAAACTCCCGTCAGCGCCGTGTTACCCGAAACAGTTGGTTTCGGGAATTCAAGAGGGAAGTGGTCAAGCGTCACAGTAGATGCTGCCTCCAGGTTGACGCCACGTCATGCTGCCATTTTAAAACTTTTGGTTCGCGTTCTTGTTGGGAGTATGCAGTTCCCCGCCATTCTCATCGACGTGCCATATTCCGAATTACCTCCTTCCGGAACACTTCCTCACCCAACTGGTTCTTCGTACTCGAGGTTGACACACGATGTACTCGAAAAGGGGATGGTGTCTGACAAGGTGACACCAGAGAAGCGAAAGAAGTCGTCAAGCCATAGCCAACTCAAACTGTGGGGCCTCTCTCTTGGCATGACATTAGACCTCGTGGCGAACATGGTGCCTGAATCACTGCATCCACCACAGACCACGGGACAGCGTCCCCCTAATTTGCAATTACCCTTCCGACCTGACGGTGGTGAGGGTATGCGCGTTGACATTGTCGCCCCTAGTCTTGCCAGTGTATTTCCCCGGTTTTCATATCCGGATGTTAACTTTTGGATCTGGTGAGCCTTGCCTTGAGGCCCCGCTTGTTACTTTTCATCACGGCATACTAGGGTGTTTGGCAAGCGCTATCGTGAAGTTGTACGTGGTTGGGAGGCTAGCATTCGCGAGGGCGGGTCGAACGATCGACGGCAAGCGTTCCCTCGTTCGTTATTTTTGCGAGACTGAACAATCTGCACAGACTCAACTGGTCTGGAACCGCTCTCAGCAACTTTTATGCTGCAGTGCGCAAAGCTCTCGTCGTTGTCATCGTTCTTCGAGCTATCGGTGTCGTCTGTGGCCTTTTATTCGCTGGATGGTGGATCCTCTCCTAAGGACTACGTTTGATTTATTCACTCAAGGCATCGGACCCCTTAAATCGGGCCTCGTCTTCTCGATACATACCTTTCTCGGTCATCCGACACATTGTCTCAAATTTATACATTAGCCAACCCCGCATTGATCTCAGTACATGCGAGCCACGAGTTCGTGTAACGATGATGATACGTGTTCTTTTCGCCCATCTCACTTTTACTAGGTTGACAAGTAGTAGCGATCTGTCCGTCCCGTGTCGAAAATGATGTATGTATACAACCTTAGCCCAAAGGTAAACCACAAACTTCACAGTCATGTCCCCCGTGATCATTTTCAAAAGTGCAATGAGGACAGATCCGGATTCGAGAATTTACACTTCCCCGAGTCAGAGCAGCCTCTTCTGCAGCAATCTGATCAAATATATCTTGAGGAATTTCGTCATGTTGACGCCCCAAATCTGTCGGAGTTGACAATGTTGGGCGAGCAGCTGTTGGACATATCACTGTACCCAAAGGGGTAATATGCAGGAAAGAACTCACGGGCACTCTCACGGGCAAAGGTCATGAGGGTCTGCCATCCTTCCGTCTTCGTGAGGGCGTCTAGCACGGAGGGATCTTCTAACAATCGGGGCGAAGTGGCTGTCCGTATAAGGATCTTTATGTCGTCCTGAGTGAGTTGGGTTAACTTGGAGCGCGAGTCATGGCGTAACAACACCGTACCGGTGACAGTAGCTGAGTGGTTTCAAGGAATGCAATTAAATGCCAATCACTGAGCCATTTCGCGATCTCGAGACGTTTAACACCATTGCGGGTGTCTTCAATGGACGATGCACCAAGGTGGTTCAACGAACTAAGAATGGTCTCAACCTGCTGGTTTTCGAGTCCCGGGCGATTTTCAATAGCAAACACCGTCGAATGGAACATCGGGTTTGGCGTTTGGGGGAAGCCATGAGTGACCTGCCAAAGGTTTCACGATTTTCATAGCCAAAGCACAAGGTCACGCTTACATTGACGAGGAGATACTCCACTGGAAAACAGGGCTTTGCGCTCTTCTTAACCTCGAGGCCATATTCATTCTTGTAACGATAGAACACGTCGGGCACGTAACGTGCCGAATCCTGGCTACGGTCTTCCTCTTTTACTCGAACGATGCCAGGTTCCACGCTTGCTTCGATCATATCTGCTGCGACCATGGCACAGGCTTGCTCCGAGACTTGGTAAGCGGAGATATCGACTTGGCCATCTTCTGTTGCGGTAAGAATGGCAGTAACTATACGCGAACTAAAGGCACCGCTCGAGGACGATCGAGATGGGGTAGGATTGGCATTTTGTACTGTGGCAGAAAAGATGGCTTCTAGCGAAGAAACAAAATATGATTGCGCGTGTCGCTTGTAGACATTCTTGGTACGATCGTCTGGAGTTGGGTCAAGATCCGTGAAAATATACCCAACGATTGATAGGGGGATCGACGATGATTTGGCTAGTTCCTTTATACGCCGTTCGTCTTCCCATGGGATGCCCAGGGTCAGTCCGTCGAGTTCGCCCTCTTGGGGAGGTTCATAAATTGCCTCTACCACCGCTTTAATGCCCATAGGAACCTCGTGGTAAGGCTCGTATCGTCCTATAAGCCAACCAAAGCGCTGAAGACCTGTTGCTCTCCAGGCTTGCAGGAATCGTTCTACGATGGATTGTGTTGCGAATTCCAAGTGGTCTACCATTCGGAACGGTTGAGACTGGAGAGTGATCGCAGAAGGCTGACACGCGGTACATATTCCTGATGGCCACGATGGATGGTTGCCTGTTGGACAGGGCACCTTGACCTTGTACGAAGTGGGGGAAAGCGGAGGGAGGGCCTGGGCAACAGCGGAAGATGACTTGGGAGAGTGTTTACGGAGGTATGCGTGGTATGACAAATGCTTTATGCTATGTTCAGCCTGGTAAGCCGCGTCGTAAGGTTCCAAGGGCATGCAGTAGTCACACATGCCATTCAAGGCATGTTTGCAAAAGCGCGAGTCGCGTCCACGGGGAATTTTCCCATCCTGTGACCGCCAGTAGGAGTCTACAGGATCCTCTAGGACGTTTTCCCATAAGCTGTTTTGCTTTGAGACGTGTGTGAAACCGTTTGCGGTGGAGGGATCTGGGTGGGGGGACGTGGGTAGATCCTGATAGTTGACAAAGATGAGATCGCCATGTCTGGAACGATCGTGAGCAGGAGCTCCTTGGATGACGATGAGACGTACTTTAACCCGAGTGACTGTAAGTTTCGGCCAGTGAGACGTGTGACAAGGGTCTCGTTTCCTCGTGGTTGGTTCGAGATAGTGATCGAGGTGGGATCCACGTTCTTGCTAGCGGTCTGGATGATCTGTAAAGGGGGTTAGTTGGAGGCCCCAAAGACAAGGATCGAGAGTACCTTGTCGACGAGGAGACGAATGTCATCGGACGGGGAAACTTCAAAGCGAAAGTTTCCATCCCTGGACCTGATTCTGATGAGCTGTTGCGGTGGTTAATCGCCTTTGCGACCTGGATCGCGATGATGAATACTTGCCATGATTTCTTGATTGACTGACGAGGCCAACTCGCATCCTCACACGTCGATATATATTACATAATCATTTCCGTCATCATGAGAATGGATTGCGAATGAACCCGTGCAATGCACCGGCGAATCATTAACATGGCTCACCAGCACCTCCCAACCAGCAAGAACTCGACTCGACCCCCTCCTTTGACACCGACATGACACCCCAGGACGAGGATCACCACGGTCTCTCGAACGAGCATCCCAACGTAGGCCCTCTCTCCATGCTCCACCACATGCCTCACGTCCCTCCAGCGTCCGTATTTCCAGCCACCCCCACAACTCCCTCCAGAAACATACACGTACCTCATCCATGCCCTCCTCTCCCTCCAGGGCCATGCACACCCTCACAACTACCACCCGTACACAAACTACAATCACCCCTGGTCGTCCAACGATGCCCCTCCGGTTTTGACTGCCTCTGTAGCAGCCCCTTCGTCTTTTCATCCAACGATACCACAAAGCACCGGCCCTGTGCAGCTTCCCCCCTCTCCTGCGGCGCCCGCTGCACAGGACCCAGAGGAAACGGAGGATGCGATATACATTACTGAAGACAAGCGACGTAGGAACACAGCTGCCTCAGGTGACAGTACACTGTTCGTAAGATGCCGCACCCTAACACAGGGTACCCATAGCACGATTCAGGATCAAGAAGAAGCTCAAGACGCTCAGCCTCGAGCGCACAGTTTCGGACTTGACCGGAAGAACGGAAGGACTCGAACGGGAGGCAAATGATCTCCGACGCGAAAATGCATGGCTAAAGGAGATCGTCCTCCTCAGAGGTAGGAATCTTGCTGCCTCGACTTCTGGATCGCAAGCGCCAGCACCCGACAACCAACACGATATGGACGATCGTACGCACCCCAGCCCAAAACTTGAGTTGACGGTTGGACGCAGAGAAAAGGGAAAGGACAAGGAGAGCTGAGGGGATAGTTGACTTTAATGGACTTGAGAATAACCCTATTTGTACATGTTCTTCAGGCTGTCAAACTTTGTCTGAGTATACTCTTGGCATGCGCAAGATTCCCACGCGTTTGTAATGTCGTTCGGACGTCCACCATCCATCAATGTCGGTTTCCAGGCCACTCCTCCAGATCGTGGCTCATTTCCCCTTGACCATGACGGTATAATTTGTTTTCATTCATTCGGATCATATTGACCTTGTCCTAGGTGAATGCAGAGATAAAATGATGCAGTACATGACCTGCCTCAAGAACAATTCTAGTACGTCCACACCTTGCAGACCATTCAGCAAACAGTATCTCGAGTGTCGAATGGCCAAGTAAGTTCTCTGTCTTCTGTCTTGCTTGTTTTACACATCTCGTGCAATACCAGGGGACTCATGGAGCGCGATGACTTCAGCAACCTCGGACTGGGAAGCGTCGACGTAGACAACTCTAACTTGTCAGAGGATCGGAACGGTCGCTGAGATTGCAGTCAACTCCAGTCCGTGGGCTCCCATCAGCGGATGTACCGAGTCCGCATACCTTGGTATGCTATAACTCTGACGTAATGTTATCTACATGAGCTGCAGCTTGAATCCACTCGCATATTTACTCATTGGCCAGTTTTTTCCAGCCTCTATCATCACACTACCTAGATGTGCCCCGTCCTCTTGAATGCGTAGGCATAGACAACGAATGCAAACAGGACTTGCAACTCTGCTCGATGCCGCCTGATGGTTGCAAACCTCGGAAGGATATGGATGCCTTGCCCCGTGTTTCCCGGCATGACAACTGTTTTATATTGTGCACGTTCGACGTAGTGGGGCTATGTTGGCAGCCAAATCGGGTAATCATACATAACGAAATATTCCTCCAACTAGGATCTAGCGAAGAACGTTCGTCTGGACAGTGGTCAAACACAACAGTCCAATGAGATCATTTTTCTCAGGAAGGAGACTTCCGAGGTCATCTTGTATTTCACCAGGTGCTGTTCATACTGGCGACTACCAGTCCTGATTCAGACCTCCCATGCTTGTTCTCGCATACCTGATGACTGGTTTTCTAGAGGTCTTCTTTGTGCTAGCTTCGCAAGAGAAATTCGTAACACAAAATAAACCTTACGATGTACAGGTGTGCATCTTTTTTTCTTGCCGACCAGCTTCTGTTTCACAGTATGCAACTCGTCAGGCTCATAGAGGCGGTAGGGGTAATACAGTGGAAAATACTCTACCAAGCTTTGCATGGTATGGCATTTTCGACCTCTGCAGAACTCGGCCGTGAATTCTGAGGACAGGGCGCTTGTTGATGGTGCAACGACTCTAGAACTGGATAATGGCATCACATCAGTCGGTACCCTTTCCATTCCCATCTCTCCGACCTCAAATCATGCAGGATGGCGAGGTTGTCGTATGGCATGACAACCAGATACTGGCGGGGAAGTGTGTAGATACCCATCCCGCCGTAAGTTACAAAAGATATTTATTCCCTTTATCTTTTTATCAATACTCGCAAGATCCCCGACGACCCTGCGTACCCGTATGTTGGGAAGTTTATCGCAAACTTGACCTTGGCCCAGATAAAAACCCTCGACTGCGGATCAAAGCGGCAACTTGACTTTCGTATGGAGTTCCGTTTTTCTCCGGATCCCGGATGGTAATCTTAGTCAAAAGCTCAGCAACTTCTTTACCCCGGAGCACGCATACCAACACTCGAGGAAGTTTTTGACTTTGTGGAGTGCGCAGATCCCTTGCATCGGATACTGTGGAATATAGAATCAAAGATCAATCCTGAGCAGCCTAATCGTACCGCGACAGTAGAAGATTTCGTACAGAAACAGCATGCCATCTTTGCTGGTAGTCCTTATTATAGGTCAATCACAGTAAGCTATGTCATCATAAGACGAAGCGCCCCTTGACTCATGACCTTCAGTATCAAAGCTTTGACTGGAGGACACTGACAGCAATGAAGGTAATCTAATCCCTCGAATTGATAGTACGCCTTGGATGATCAACTTCAACAGGAACTTGACCCTCTGATCCCGATATCGGCATTGATTGAGGAGTAAGCATGCCTGATATTTACGTTCCCCTGTTGTGCTGACCTCGAGCAGTGAGACGGCTTTCACTCCAGGAAATAACACAAACCCTTGGCTTGGCGGCTTACATCTTGACAGCTTCCCGGGACCATCTCTTGGTCAAAAGATGGCTCAAGCTGCGCGGGCCATCAATGCAGATATCCTTTCGCCGTGTGGGACATGTTCTATCCCTTCGTTTGTTACTTCGGAAGACGACCCTGCGTTCACGACACAATCCATGGTCCGGGAAGCTCATACTCTTGGCCTGCAGGTTAAACCATTCACGGTCGGTTCCTAACACTGAGCCTACATTATCCCACCACGCTGACTTGGTGTTCTTGATAGATGAATGGCCTCGGTAGAGTCGATGAATTGCTCCGATTCCGTGTAGATGGCATAATCACAGACTGTACGTCGTGTTTCACTCATTGCAGACCGTCGTCTCAACACATGATAGATCCCGGGGTTGTCAGGAGGTGGGCAAAACAGCAAGGTTTTACGGTGGCGCCCAAGTACCCCAAGCAACGCGTATTTTCGTGCTTGGAGAAATACTTATATCATGGATAGCTTTCCTGCGTAAATCCGACTGCGGCGTAGCACTGGATGCATAGTAACAGAACAACAAGAGGGTTTCCCACTCGCACATTGATTTTAAACCTTTCCTGTAAGATTTGTAATAGATTCGTACTTTTTCTAGAAGAGAGCTTGCATGCATTTCCAACCAATAGCTCCGGGGCAGAACTCAGGTGACAACCAACGAGTCTGGATATATACGTATATCGGTACATTCTGATGCAAATCATAACGAGAGTTGCCACTGTGACTGGTATTGTGCCCCATATCACTGTGCATAGGAACATGAGAAGGGTAGAGGCAAAATGAGGCAAGTGAGTTGTGGATGGGAAAAACTTTCCATCCCTGTTGATCTTGCCTGTACCAAGGCATCTGACAGAAGGCAACTACATGTAATCCTATGTAAACTTTACTATCATTGCCCACCTTAAGCACAATTTTGACCATTTTTTGAATAGCTATACAACCACAACACTTATTTATTTCAGATCTGGAGGAGATTTTACCTTAGACTCTTAGGTCCAGTTTGGAAGTTGTTGTAGCAGTCTAGTTGGCTCAACTATATCATCTTGCTAGCTTGGCTAGAAGGTCAGGCCTGCTCTTGTGGCACTGGAGTTAAATGTCCACCACTCTGCTCTTTCCATCATCAGCAAATTCCAAGTTAGCTGTACAGTACTGTGAGACACTGTATAGTATGTGTCAGTGTTAAATCTGGATCCTTCACAGACAAGTCTGACAATGTCTAGACCAGAGATTGTATGCATGACTGACTGGGTCAACATAACTGGAGGGGGTGAGGATACTTGATGCAGGACTTATGTGTCACACCCTTGTACTGGCCTATCCTCAGAGTTGAGAACAGAGTGAGTGATGTGCTCAGAAGATGAGAAGAGAATGAGCAAGTTGCTTGAGAGCAAGAAAGAGAGGAGAGAATTAAGTCAATATTCAAACTGAGATTTGTATGGATTACAGGAGGATTTTTATACTATGAATTCAGGAGTAATATGGTATGACTGATGAATCTGAAATGATAGAAATGAAGTGTGATAAAATGACTAACCCACTGAATGAAACAACCCTAATAGCACTAGGTCTTTCAGATTACCACTAGGAAGCTTAGACTTAAGAGACAGATGAGAGTAGGGAAAAACCTAAGAAGATTTGACTAAGGATCCCTTGGTCATCAATTTGAGTCCTTATATATCTAAGTACATGTTTGTTCTTATTTGATCCATTATCTAAATATGTATATAAACAGCCATAAGGCTGTAAAGTAGAGATTAAAAGAATGAGGATAACATGAGGTGTGGCAGATCAAAATGAAAAAGAAGCATGGAAGTGCATAGCCATAGAATAAAGAGTAGCAGCAATGAAATGCATGAGGCATAGAAATGGAAGCATATGAATAAAGTTAAGTTCTGTCATATAAGATTCAATAAGTCTAAATGTGTAATGTTATAAGTCACAGGGTGTCAAGCACTGTGCTGTCATGAAGTCATGAAAAGTCAATGGAATTTAGGGCAGGTTGGTAAATGAGACAGGGCTTAAGGTAATTGATTTGGACAGCAAGTCTAGTAACAAGTGTTAGACTTATGTGGTGTAGTTTAACCTCATTGTGGAGGAGCATGAATCAGGATTTGAATAAGCTATGATGTTGCAAAAGAGTGTTTGTAACACTGAAGGATCAGCTATTTGAGCAATAAGACAGTAGTTGCAAGCCTGAACCTCCTAGCAAGTAGAAAAACTCTAAGAGGACAAGACTAGTGTCCTCTAGAGCTGGGGCATCCCTTATATACTATTCTATATATAGTTTGTACAAGTATATACTACATCTAAGATATGCTATACTAGGATATTGAATATATACCTCTGTTATACATGTGTACTGGACTGTGTCTATAATATAGACTTAGTGAGAAGGTTTCTAGACTAGTTCTAGGCTTGTGAGTGATGTATAGTAAATGGTAATGGTCTTGAAATGACTAACCCACTGAAGGATCAGCTGTTTGAGCTATAAGACAATAGTAGTGGATCTAAATCTCTTAGCAAGTAGGAAAACTTCAAGAGGACAAGACTAGTGTCCTCTAGAGCTAGGGGCATCCCTTATATACTATTCTACAGTTTGTACAAGTGTATACTATATCTAAGATATGCTATGCTAGAGTATTGGATATACACCTCATGTTATACATGTGTACTAGGCTATATCTACAATATAGACTTAGTGGGAAGGTTTCTAGACTAGTTCTAGGCTTGCAAGTTATGTACAGCAGATGGTAATGGTCTAGGGTATGTTGTACATGTGTAGAGTATAGGGTTAACTGTGTAGTGTGAATGTAATGAGGCATTGCATGAGACATACCTATATAAGAGTATATGGCAATGAATTTGATGTGGGGTGACAGGGATCCATAATTTGGTCAAGCCCCTTGTGTAGCATATGGTCAGGGGTACCTACTGCACAGCCACTATGTTCAACAGTTGGCACTTCACATAGTTGGTCCACATATTTTGCAAAACTGAGTAGACAGTCTTTAAGAGAGTTTTTTTAGTGACCTATTCATATATTTTTGAGGATTTAATGTTGTGGCTTCAAATTGTTATGAGGCATCAAACATAGTCTAACATAGTCTAATATAGGTTTGATGGCTTATATAAGGCTGAGTTTTGAAGTACAAATGGTCAAAATGTGCTCTAAAGGTGCTTTATATTATAATGAAGAGGTCTAGGGTGTTTTATTAGGGGTTCCAGCCCTTTGTGGTGTGTGGTGTAGCTTTTAGGTGATTTGGAGTAATCAGTACTGCACAGCCACTATGTTGTACCATGAGCACATCAGTTAGTATGCAATTTTGGCAACAATTAGCCAGCTCCT
>JBBPTP010000031.1:0-57048 GCA_038094195.1 Pulveroboletus aff. carminiporus | reverse complement strand
GTTCTAGACTTATGTGTGGCATGTAGCGAATGGTTGTGGTCTAGGGTATGTTGTACATGTGTAGGGTATAGGGCTAACTGTGTAATGTGAATGTAGTGAGGCATTGCATGAGACATACCTGCACTAGAGTACATGTTAATGAATTTGATGTTGAGTGACAGGAATCCATATTTTGGTCAAGCCCTTTGTGTAGCATATGATCAGGGGTACCTACTGCACAGCCACTATGTTCAGCAGTTTACATTTCCCATAGTTCATCCACATATTTTGCAAATCTGAATAGACAGTCATCTAGAGTATTCTTTTAGTAATCTGTCCATATAATTTTGAGGATTTAATATTGTGGCTTTGAATTGTTATGAGGTGCCGAACATGTCAAACATATGTTCAGCGCATGTTCGGCGGCTTATGTAAGCCCAAGTTTTGAAGCAGAAACATTTAAAATATGCTCTAAAGGTAGTTCTAGCTATAATCTAGGTGTCTTGAATGTTTTATTGGTAGTTCCAGCCCTCTGTGGTATGTAGTACTGATTTTAGGCGATTTGGGGTGATAAGTACTGCACAGCCACCAAGGTGTACCATGAGTACATCAGTTAGTATGCAATTTTGGCAACCATTAGTCAGGTTCTTCTGTTCTTTGTATATATATTGATTGATGGTAAATGTATTGTCCTCTACTAGTCTGATAGCTATGGGGCTTTCTAGTAGTGTATTATTCACATTGTAACAGGTGGCTTCCAGCCATACCTTGTCTCCTACTTTCCAAGGAGTGAACTGAGAGGTAGATCATTACACCATAGCTAGGTGGGCAGATTCATGAGTGGCCTTTGCTTCAGTCCTAACTCAGTTGAGAGAAGTTAGTCTTTCTTCTAAAGCTGGAATAAGCATCTTTTCAAATGGGGGGAAAGATTGAGGCTCATATCTGAAGATAAGGAAAAAAGAGGATTGTTTGGTGGAGCTATGAGTGACAGAGTTATGATGGAATTCAGCAGTGGTGATGAAATCCATCCATTTCTTAGGGTGGTTGGAGCAGAAGATCTAGAGGTATGTTTCAATTTCTTGATTGGCTCATTCTATTTGACCATCAGTTTGTGAATGATAGGCTGTGGATAACTGGACATCATACATGAGTAGTTGTGCCAGTTTCCTTGCAAAGGTGGACACAAACTGTGAGCCTCTATCCAATATGATGCTTTCATGGAGTCTAAATCTCTAGAATATGTAATCATGGAAGAGTTGGGTGATTCCAGCAGCATCAATGGTTTTAAGACATGGAGTGAGAATTACCCCCTTCATAAGCCCATGGTCTACCATGACCATGAGTGAATCATATCCATTTGAGGTAGGTAGGTCAGTAATGAGGTTGATAGATATTTGTTTGAATGGAAGAGAGTAGAAGGAGGGGATCAGATTAAGTGGAGGTATTGTCAGATGGGTGTTAACCTTGTTCTGTTGGCAGACAGCACATCTGGATATGAAGTTGTTGACAAATGTAGAGAGTCCAGGCCATCAGAAGTCTTTTTCCAATGTCACTTTAGTTCAGAATTGGCTGTCATGTCTGGTGGTCAGGTTTTCATATATGGACTGTACGAGAGAGTGGCAGGCACTGGGAGGAATGTAGAGTTGTTGTTTGTAGTATAGTTGGCCATCTTTGAATGACCAGTCTGAGAGTTTGGATCAGAGAAAAAGCAGAGTGTCATTGGATAGAGCAGTGATGGCCTTGAAGACTAATGGGTCAGATTCAGAAGAGGTGCAGATATGACACTGGAGGGCTATGTCTGTTACAATCATATTCCTCTCTGCTTCACTGGCACTTCTTTCATTCATGCAACCTACAGTCCACTTTGGTATCATTCATTCTACTTACATGCATTTCTTACTGGTAGTCTCATTTCATCCTTGTCTCATTCAACTGTAGATCAGTTCCTGAAGGTTTGTCATTTCACCTTTATCATAGACATTTACTTCTTGGCCGAGTCTCTTATCTCAGCCTTGTAGTTCCTATCACATCACCATTCTATAACCTTCCATTGTGTTCTACTGCAGATTAGCTACTCCACAGTACTTTCCCTTTATATCTCATCTGGGCTGGCCCTATACCAAATCAGCCATCACTATTTAGACTAGCTACCACATGTATTGTCTCTTTTCTCACTTTGAATCTATTGTCCATTTCACCTAGCATTAAGTCTGTTTGAAGGACATTGTGACTCTTTGTGAGCTCCTCCCTTTGTCAGATCTCCCTTGAGTCCTAGTTATTCCTAGCTCAAGAACTCTCTATCTTGTGTTCCACACAAGGTATAGACATTAGGTCTAACAATGTCTAAGGCTTGGATGACGACTGGTTCTGGACAAATGGCTATGTCTAGGTTGTCATCCACAGTATTGATATGATCTTTATGAGAAAGGGCATCAGCTGGGCCCATCTTAGTTTCTGAGTTGACCTGCCAAAGAATATTGAAGTCCTGCAAAAACAATGACCAACGTGCTTGTTGGTGAGATAATTTTCAGAGGTCTTTGATATAGGATAAGTTTTTGTGGTCCATCATGATGGTCACTGGATGGGGGATGCCAAGGAGATAATGCTTCCATTCATTCAGAGCTAAAATGATAGCTAGCAACTCTCTATCATAAATGTTGTAGTTGCATTGAGCTAGGGTGAATGTCTTTGAAAAGTAGGCACAAGGGTGAAGGTCTCCATTTTCATCATGTTGCATGAGAACTGCACCTGCAGCCAGAAGGGATGCATCAGTCATAAGGGTGAAGGGTTTCATAGTGTTGGGAATGCATAAAATAGGTGCTGAAGCAAAGATGTTACAGAGTTTGTCAAAAGTGGACTGTTGTAAGTTGGTCCACTGTCATGGTTGTTCTTTCTGGGTGAGGAGGTTAAGGGGGGTGACAATGTTTGAGAAGTCTGAAATGAATTTTCTATAAAAATTGGTGAATCTCATAAAAGACCAGACTCTCTTTACAGATGTTGGTGGATTCCAGGTATGGATAGCAGATAGTTTGGCAGGATCCATCTGCACTTTTCCCTGTCCAATGATAATATCAAGAAAGTTCATAGTTGGGGTGTCAAAAGTATATTTGGCCAGTTTCAAAGACAGTCCATGTTCTTGTAGTCATTGGAGCACTTGTCTAGTCCTTTTATGGTGAAGGTTGATATTGTCTTTGGTGTGTAATCCTAGATTGTCCATGTATATCTTCAGCCAGCATTTTAAGATCATATCAGTGAAGATATAGTTCATGAAGGCTTGAAAAGTGGGGGGTGCATTACTGTGACCAAAAAATAGTACTGTAGGTTCAAAGAATCTGAAAGGGGTTATGAAAGCCATCTTCCACTGGTCTTCTTCTTTGATTTGGATATTGTTGTATCCCCATTGGATATCAAACTTGGTGAAGATGGTAGAGTCCTTCATGTCATCAATGAGATCTGAGACCAAGGAAAGGGGATAGGCATTTCGGATAGTGTGGGAGTTAAGATAATGGTAGTCCTGACATGGTTGAAGTGAGCCATCCTTTTTAGGAACGAAAAAGAATGGGGCAGCTTGTGGTGACTTCAATGGTACAATTTGGCCAGTTTTGAGATGCTCCTCAATGAATGCCTTACAAGTTTCATGTTCCATTGGATTCATGGAATATACTTTGGTGATTTTTGGGACAAATGAAGGTTTGAGTTTCATGATATGGTCGTAGGGTCAGTGGGGAGGAAGTTCATTAAATGTCTTTTTTGAGAAGACATCTTCAAAATCTTTGCATCATTTGAAGATGACAACATCTTGGACCTATTCCTTTTGAGTGATTTTGGTTAACAGTGTGGTTTTTCTAATATTTTCTTCAGCATAGTCCTTTCTGGAAAGGTACTCACAGAGAGATACAATGTCCCAGATTGGACATTTCCTCAGTTGAGCTGTCTGGATTTCTTCAGTCTGAATCTGTCCTAGTCCACTGATCTGGGGAATAGTAATAGTGTTGTTTGACCAATTGATATTCAGGTTCCACTTTTTTAACCAAGGCATTTTGAGGATGATTTGTGATTTCTTTAGTCCAATGATCATGAGTCCAAGTCGTTCTGCATGTCATCCAATAGTTAATCCAGTGTAGATCTTTCATTTGATAGACCTGTTTGCATTTGGGGATCTGTCTACATTATGAGCAATGATTGGTTGGGAGAGCTATCATCTGGGAAACTAGTGGTTGTTGATAAGTTTCTGATCTATGAAGTTTCTGGTGGCTCCAGAATTGATGAGTGCTGTTGTTTCAATGGTTTGTTGGTCTATACTTAGTTTTACTGGAATGTGAAGGGTTCATTCATTCTTTAGTGCTACTAGTATATGGGCAAGATTGAGAGAAGGGGACATTGGGCACCCTTCTCTTTTCAAAAGTCTGAATCTTCTTTTGAGATAGAAGTGACAACTTCTTTCTCTTGTTCTTCATAGCAGATTTGAAGGGTCTGGAGGATTTTGTTGGCCAATCTTCCCTTTCCTTTCAGGAAGGCGATGTAATCATCAAGTAGAGATGGTTTGGCTGAAGCAGGGATAGCAATAGTTTGGATGGTTTCAGCAGTCCAAATTTGTTTGATGGAGACAGTGGTGGCAGTGGGAAAGGTCCAACATTCACAAGCAAAATGTCTGGGCTTACAACATTTAAAGCAACAATTTTCTCAGATACACTTCACCCTTTCATCAGAAGTAAGTTTGGGCAGGAATGGTTTTGTGGTGGTGGCATCAACATCCATTGCATTGGGGTCCTTTTCTGCTTTCTGAAATGGACAGAAGATGGGGTGCTTGAAACCTTCCATAAGGGATTGGGCTTCCTTGTAGTTGGAGTCATATTCATGGACCTTCTTGTACCACTCAGCTATGGTGGTTGGAGGTGTAGGCATGTCCATAACTTTTTTTGTCAGTCCAGAGGGTATTCCTCAAGTGAAAAACTTGATCAAAATGGAGTCATTGGAGACTTTAGATGCAGCAGCATGATTTTGAAACTGGGAGATGTATGAGGTGAGGTCCATCTTTTTGTTGTTTTCATCTTTCTTCCTGACTCACATGTTAATCATTCAGGAGAGGGAGTTTTGGATCAAGTTGATATGTTTAAACTGGTCTTTGAACACAGTTACAAAGTCAGCCCATGTTCCTAGGGTGATGGTGGTTCTGGATATGGCTTTTTTGTGAAAGGTATTGACCCAATGGGAGGCAGGGCCCTTGGTCATATAAGAGAGGGCAAATGTGACCTTCTTCTCATCAGAATTGTATACATCCTTGTTGGTATTGAGGTAGAGGATGACAGCATTAATTCAAGAAAGACTGTTTTCATACAAGCCATTATAGGTCAGGGGAGGGTTGAGTCTAAGCTCAGCTAGTTTGAACATGGTGGACATGGGCATAGTGGAGTAAGGGGGGCTAGGAGGTAGTGAAGGACTTGGAAGTCTGGATACAGGTGGGCTAGGTGAATGGAACTCAATGTCTTGGGGGGACAGAGATCTAGAAAGGTTCAAAAAAGTGAACTGGGAGGTGAGGAGCAGAGGGTTATGATAAGGATGAGGTGCTATAACTGGGTTAACTGGGGAGGATGTTTCAGTGATACAATACCTGGAATGTTCTGAAAGTTGGGCTGAAAGCAACTGGGAAGGTTCTTCCTCTTTATTAAGAGGTGCTTTGAAAGTTCTTCTGGACATGGTGAGTTCTAGGAATGTCCTACTTCTGGATAGGAGGAACAAAGGGAGATTCTCAACCTTTTGTTATGTCAAGCTGACATACACAACTTAGAGCAGCTATTGAGGAATACTAGTTGAGGTTCAAGCTAGAGACTAGAACAAGCCTGTCAAGCAGACAGCTTGGATTCCGATAATGATAAAGACTAGAGGGCACAGACTGAGCAGAGGAGCAACTAGGTGGATTGCTAAGGTTGAGAATGGTCTAACTACTACAAAGAATGGGCTTTAAGTAGTGACCAGTGATTCACCTTAGGTAAGGAAGAGAATGGAATGCTATGGAATGTAGTGGAATAGATGTGGTAAGCTGGATCATGAATCCAGTGTAAGTAGAACCAGATTTGGGAGATATAGTCCAATGACATCACACACACATTACAGGACTCCAACTGTTGGGAATGAAAGATGAAAAAAGAAAGCAGTCTTAGAGGATCAGAAGTTTAGGAGTGAAAGGAGATAGGCACCAAAGAAAGGATACATATTCAGATTGAAGGATACTGAACTGGACCATCTGTGAAGTGAAAGATAATAACAGTAGATGAGCATGAAGGTATAAAATTGTAACAGCTAGAGCTCCCTTCCAATATCACCTCTTGTACTCTAATAGCTATCTCAATCTAGCTCTCCTTGTTTCATCTCCTATGTGTCTTTGTCCTCCACATTGATTGGACACTCCTGGAAACTCTAAGCTACCTTCTGGTAGCATCATTTATCTTGCTTAAATTCTTGCTTATTGCAAGATGTCCTCATATCTTTATTGTTGTTGCTCTTTTAGCACAACATATCCTTATTATCATTGCTATCATAGCATGACTTCTTGTCTGTCATCTCCACCATCTCCTCTGAAGGGCTTTGCTTGTCTCTACCTGAACTAAGCTTAACATCTTCTTTCTAAACATGAATGTTGTTATATCTCCATCTGATATCAAATTTGGTGAAAATATTCACATCCTTCATATCATCAATGAGTTCAAAGATGAAGGGAAGAGAATAGGCATTGTAGATGATATGAGTGTTGAGGTACTGATAGTCTTGACAGGGTTGTAAAGATCCATCCTTCTTAGGGACAAAAAAGAATGGTGCTGCTTGAGGGGAAGTGGATGGCATAATTTGTCCAGACTTAAGATGTTCATTGATGAAGTTCTAATAAGCTTCTTGCTCTTTCAGATTCAGATAGTACATTTTGCCTATTTTGAAGATGAAGGATGGTTTGAAATTGACAACATGATTATATGGGCAGTGTTCAGAGAGTTTATCAAAAGTCTGTTCAGCAAAGACATCTTGAAGTCTTCACATCACTTCAGAAGAATAGTCTAGGTCTTCTCCTATTGTTGTTCTAGCTCCATGGATAGGATTATCTTGTCAATGTCTGCCCATTCCAGCTCTTTTCTGAAGAGGTACTCATAAAGAGACACAGCATTTCAGGGAGATCCAGAAAGATTGACATTCTAAATGTCTTCTTCATCACTTGCCTTCATAGTTACTTTCTCCTGGATCCAGTTAATCTTTGGATTCCATTTCTTCAATCAGACATTTCAAGAATGATCTGTGGGGACTTAAGTTGCATGACCATCAGCCCAATACATTATTTGTGGTCATTGATAGTCAAGTCCATGCATGCTTCATGCTTAATGATTCCTCTCTGGTTTTCAGTTCTGTCAACATTAAGGGCTGCTAGAAGTTGTTTCAGAGATATTCTAGGAAACCAGTGTTGTTTGACAAGACTCAAGTCAATAAAGTTTCCAGTTGCCCCTGAGTTGATGAGAGCAATAATTTCAATGGTTTGTTTTCCAGTATGTAGCTGAACTGGGATATGCAAGGTTTGCTCATTGGTCAAAGCTACAAATACATAGGATAAACTATGAGAAAGAGATGTTGGACATCTTTCTCCATTCAAAAATCTGAGGTGGTGATTTCTACTTCTTTGTCAAAGCAAATCTGGAGGATCTGTAGGATCTACTTTGGGTCTTTCTCTTTTTCTTTAAGATAAGTGATGTATAAGTCAATTGGATTGATTGATTTAGTGGGATGAGGAGTAATAGTGGTTGTAGTTGTGACAGGAGGAGATGGAGATGAACTAGTCAATGCAACTTGGATCTAAATGATGAATGGTCTAGAGGAAAAAGTGACTCAACAGTTTTGTGCAGAGTGTCTAACCTTCTAGTATTTGAAGCATCAGTTCTCTTAGATGCATTTGACTCATTTAGTGGAGGTTAACTTTTTAAGATGGATGATGTCAACATTCATGGCATTCAGATCTCTGATATAATTGAATGAGAAGAAGGTGGAGTTGGATGCATGGCAGACCCTGTTACAGATACACTCTATGCTATAGTGCATTAAGATTACTGAAGCTACAAGCACTATGAATATGGACTAAGAACATGGATACTCTTAAGTTTTATCTTATCAGTACTGGTTTTACTGATTACTCTGTATTTTCACATCTTCATGTCTTCACATGTGCACATGGTCACATTTCACTTATTTACCTTTTCATGACTTCACAATCATCACGACTCCTATTCTTATGAGTCATGATCATAGATGAACCACACCTGATATTTGAGGCATCAGGCTATGTACTTCCATTCTACCACATTCATGCTTCTCATTCACATTAAATCCATACCCTAGATGTATGTTCATGCTTCTCTTCCATTCTTACTTATTAGATATGCATTTCTACCTCATGGACAACACAGGATATCTCTAGATGAGGTATCTATAGATACAAACAGTAGTAGAGTATATATATGATCCATGTAAAGCCAGGAAGACTCTAACCAAGTCTTCCTCTGGAGTTTCCTCTATTAACAATAAGACTATTATCACTCCACTTGAGTTTCTCTTGCTAGGGTTACCACTACTATGGCAGACATTGCCTATGTATAAAAACATGCATTACTAAGAAGACCTAGACTATAGAAGGCTGTGCCTCTATAGGCAGTCAATATACAAAGATATATGAAGATCATGGGAACACAAGTACCTAGCATAAGCTAGCTAGGTCAAGATAAGCCCACTTGGTAAAGGATACCACAAGAGTAACAAGACACTTTTCTTGGGCAATCACTATTGCCTCTTGACAGCTACACCTCAGGGGTTTAGGGTTGTTTCAGACCCCTCTCTTGAGGTCCTCAATTTTCATGAGCTGTTGGTGATACATCTTCACCTTCTCAATCCAATCCTGAATTATAGTGGCAGGTTTCTCAGCTTCTAGGATCATGATGGCTAGTTTCTAGTCTAGATTCATGAAAAAGTTATCTATAAGAGCATGGTCTTCAGTTACTCCAGCCTTAGCTGCCAGAGCTTGAAACTGGGTGATATATTCTTGGAAACTATTGTTTTTCTTGGTCTTAATTTGGATGAGGCAATATAGCTCCATTTGAGCCTTAGCTTTGGCATTAAATGGAAAGAAGATAGACTAGAAATCTTTGGCAAAGGTTTCTTTATGGCATTGATAGAGACATCTCCCATCTTATCATACCACATCTTAAAGAACTGGATTCCTTTGTCTTTACTTATCTTGTTAAGGTAGGTTAAGATTTTGATTGCATTGTTGAAGTAGATGGACTTATTGACTGTGAAGTAGACATTCATTGCCTTGATCCATCAAGTGAATTCATCTGGTTTATCTGAGAAATCTGCTCAGAGGGCAGCTTTAACTTTCAATCAGATGGTGGACATGACAATCAGTAAAGAACTAGGTGGAGGACTTGGTGAAGGACTGGATGGTGGACTGGTAAAGATGGAGCTAGATGATCTGGATGCAGCAAGGGCTGGAAGAAAAGAAATCATTGAAACTATTGTCCTCATTAACTTAGAGGCAACTAGAAACTTTATTGACTCAAACCTCATGAAACAACATTAGTTTCACTGAATACTTATACAACAGCCTTAAGCAGCTCTTAACATTGATGGAACTAAAAACTGAGGAGAAATTATCAAATATAAAGCACACATGGATCTAACTATTGATAAATACAAAGAATGTATTGATTTGATGGTCACATAGCTTAAATCTCCACAGATCATCCTTAAAATGCCCTGGTTGAAGAAATGGAACCCAAAAATTGATTGGACTCAAGAAAAGTTAACTGTGAAAGGAAATGATGAAGAAGACATTCAGAATATTGACTTTTTCTGGGATGTTGTGTCTTTTCATGAGTATCTTCCCAGTAAAGGACTGAAAGGGGCTGACATTAGCAAGATCACTCTATTTACAGAGCTAGAATAACAACAGGAAAAGATTCAGACTGTTTTGCCAAAGTGGTGCTAAGATTTTAAAGATGTCTTTGCTAAACAGACCTTTGACAAACTCTCTGAACACCAACCCTATAATTATGTTGTAAATCTCAAACCATCCTTCATTCCCAAGATAGACAAAACCTACTATTTAAATCTGAAAGAGCATAAGGCTTGTCAGAACTTCATCTCTGAACATCTCAAGTCTGGATGAATTGTACCATCTACTTCCCTCCAAGCAGCACTATCCTTTTTCATCCCTAAGAAAGATGGATCATTACAACCCTGCCAAGACTATTGATACCTCAATGCTCATATCATTTGCAATGTCTATCCACTTCCCCTCATCTCAGAACTTATCAATAATATGAAGGATGTCAACATCTTCACCAAGTTTAACATTAGATGGAGGTACAACAATGTCCACATTTGGAAAGAAGACCAATGAAAAATGGCCTTTATCACTTCTTTCAGTCTATTTAAATCTACTGTACTTTTCTTTGATCACAGCAATGCTTCTCCTACATTCCAAACCTTTATGAATCACATTTTTGCTGATATGATCATATAATAATGGCTCAAAATCTATATGGATGACATGGGGATATATATCAAGGATAATCTAGAACTTTACCATGAAAGAACCTGCTGGATACTTCAATGATTATATAAACACAAGTTATCCTTGAAACTAGCCAAATGTAGCTTCAATGTCCCTCAGATCAACTTTCTTGACATCATAGTGGGCAATGGATTGGCAAAGATGAACTCAGTAAAGCTAGCAGCCATTAGCATCTGAAAACCCCCAACCATAGTTAAAGATGTTCAATCATTCATGAAATTTGCCAACTTCTATCAAAAGTTCATTCCTAACTTTTCCAACATTGTCACCCTCCTGAACTTGCTTATCCAAAAGAACCAACCTTGAGATTGGACTCAATTACAACAGAACACTTTCAACCAGTTGATTGACATATTCTCATCTACTTCTGTCCTCCACATTTCTGATTTGATCAAGTTGTTTACTGTTATGATAGACACCTTTTTGATTACTGCAGGAGCCATTCTAATGTAAGCTGATATCAATGGAGATCTTCATCCATGCTTGTACTTCTCCAAGACCTTCATCCAAGCTGAATGGAACTATGACATTTATGATAGAGAGCTGCTTGCTATAATCCTCACCCTTACTGAATAGAAACACTATCTACTTAGTACTAACCATCCAGTCACCATCATCACAGATTATAAAAATCTAGCCTACCTAAAAAATTCACATAAACTCTCTTGTAAACAAGCTCAATGGGATCTATTCCTACAAGACTTCAATATTTTGTAAAAGTTATCTCTGGTATCCAGATGAATCCTGCTGATACATTGTCATGAAGTTCAGATGTGGGCACCTCTTGTTACAACTTATCCCACACTTTCCATATTATGTGTACTCTTTTACCTTTTTCTTTGCTTACTCATCATGCAAGTACCCTTATGGTCACATAAGTACCCTTCCAGTCATGGATCTCTTCTTCTCCATTCCATGACATTCTATTTTGTCATGTGATTTGCTTAGTCAGTGAATCACTCTTCACTATATAGTCACCTCCCATTTTCTCTCTTTCTTTTCCTAAGCTAGAGCTCTCTTGGATATTGCCTCTTGTATCCTTTGGTAGTCAGTTCCAATCTAGCTCCTTCATCATGTCTCCTGTGTGTCTTTGTCCTTCACATTGATTGGACACTCTCTGAACTTCTGGACTACCTTTGTGGTAGTATCTTTCCTTGCAACTAAGTCTTTGCTTATTGCAAGACTTCCTTGAACCTTAGTTGTCATTGCTCTTTTAGCATGACATATCCTCATTGTTGTTGCCTTCATCATCTCTGATATCTTTAAAAGGGCTTTGCTTGTTCCTGCCCAGGCCAAGCTTAACATCTCTAAAGATAATGTATATAGTTTCATTGTTTCTGAATCTATCATCATCCATGTGCTCAACACCAGACTTGCTGAGTTGATCTGCTCTTTCTCAGAAGAAGAACCATTAGTACTTCATGCCATTGAAGGCCTCAACAACAACAACCTCTTATTTTCTAGGTCTGCCCTCACCGATTGGGCTCTAGATAATGAACATTTCTATTTCAAGGGTTATCTCTATATTTCTCCATCTGCTCACTCTTCTGTCCTTACTACCATCCATGAATCACCTACCACAGGTCATTTGAGCCAATTCTATATCAAGGTTTTGGTTGAACAAGATTACTAGTGGCCAGGATTGGCCACTTTTGTTTGCAACTTTATATTAGGATGTGCTACATGTCAACAAAACAAGGTCAACACACATTCCATAGTATCAGGTCTCTTCCTGATTTCATTCCATTCTATCTTACCCTTCAAACAAATCTTAGTCAACCTTATTACAGATCTCTCTGAATCAAAAGAATATAATTCCATCATGGTTGTGGTCAACCATGAACTTACTAAGGGAATAATTCTTGCTTCATGCAAAAAGTCCATTACAGTAGAAGTAGTTACTCAGGTATTCCATAACTTTGTTTTCAAGAGATTTGGCCTATATGACTTCATCATCTCCAATCAAGGCCCTTAGTTTACATCAGCCTTTGCCAGAGAACTAGCCAGACTTCTCAAACATGAGGTCAAACTATCTACTGTATATTATCTCCAGACTGATGGACAAACAGAATGAATAAACTAAGAACTTGAAATCTACCTTCACATCTTCATCACAAATCAATCTAGAAAGTGGGTTAATCTCCTTATCTCTGCTGAATTCATCTACAACACTGCCTTCCATTCATTCACTAAAGTGTTTCCCTTCTTTCTGATGCTCAGATATAAACTCTAAGCCTATCCACTAATTGGTAAGATCTTCCTTCCTGCCCTTGAATCTAGACTAGCCATCCTTAATAAATCCAGGAAAGAAGCCCTTGCTGTATATGACTCTACCTGATGGATCATGACTACTTAGGTCATTAGACACTTTATCCCATGAAAAGTAGAAGTGAAGATTTGGTTGGAGGCTACCAATCTTCACATCAAAATCTTATCTAGAAAACTTGCCCTACTGACTTAAACTACCACCAACCTGACCACATAAAAAGGCTATCTGTTATCAGAGAACATCTGGGAATCAGAAGATAATTTCTGTCATGCATAGCAGATTATTGATCACTACAAAAAGGACAATCAGTTGTGAAGGATTGGACAGGACATCAGTCTCTTTGTGAGTATCACTCTAAATGTTTCATCATCATTATCTTGATCCTCCTCATAATCCTCTTCTTTCACCACCTCATCTATTTGAACTCACTCAGTAAAGTCATTATCTCTACCAATTGATCATACTCTCACATTGTTCACCACTATCCTTTCTAATCCTGCTCTATTATTGATAATTGAAGATTCTTCTTTGTATCAAGAAGACATAACATTCCAAGAGCTGGTTTGATTGTTCCACAATTTAAGTAGAGTACAAAGATTTCATTTCCTTGCTGCCCTCAATGATTTACCACCAATGTATGGAACACCAATGCATCTTCTTTTAAGTAACATGTCTTGTCAAGTACTAACCCTGTTGTATTCATATGGCTTTGCCACCTTTGTCAAACAGATCTCTAGAGAATAAATATATCCCACATTCCTACCCATCTTTTTCTCTATGCTTTCCAAAGAAAGGGAATGCTATCTGACCTCCATTATAATCCTTTTTGTCTCTTCTTTGATCACCCTTCTCTGTTTCAAACAACACACCATCCTCTTTGGAATAATCTGTACAACTTGGACTAACTTCTTACTTATGTATCATTTCTCCATCAAATCCTCACTTACTATTACTATAAATCAGCTTAATGGCAAGTCATCTCCTTTCTTTGTTTACTTTTTCTTATCCTTGTCAAGAATGCTTACTCCTTGGCCAATTCTTTCATATTGGCCTCATAGTTCCTCTATTCTTATTATATTCCATAGTGTTCTATCATGTTCTACTGTGGCTTAGTCAATCTGCAGTACCTTCCTTTTTTATTCTCTCCCAGCTTGCCCTAAAGTAAATCAGTGATCACTACTTAAGTATAGCTCACACATATATAGCCTCTTTTCCTTACTTTGAATCTACTGTTATTTTTGCCTAGTAAATAAGTTTGTCTAAGGATGTTGTGACTCTTCATGAGCTCCTCCCTTGGTCAGACCTCCCTTAAGTTGAAGTTATCCCTAGCATCAAGCACTAGGTCTAACAAAAGATTTAAAGTCACCCTTGTCTCTCCTATCATTGGAGTAGGACCACCCCCTTATCACCATAGCACCTAGTATCATCAGACCATCTCTCAGTGAAGAGAAAGACCATCTAGAAATCTAGTCACCATCTAGTCAATGAATTGCTTCATCATCATCTCAGTCAACCAACCCAGCCCTATATCCTAGATCCAGACATATCTATTAATCAGATATATATCTAGTAACTCAGTTCTCATCCAGTCACAGCACCTTCAGAATCCTAGCTTCCTAACCCCTATCTCAGATTGTTACATTCAGATCATCTAGTCCTATTTTCACCAGTTCCCCATCTAGTCCTTCACCAAGTCCCCCATCTAGTCCATCACTGATCACCATGTCTACCATCTGATTGGAAGTTAAAGCTACTCTTCCTGTAGATTTTTCAGATGAACCAGATGAATCTACATACCTGATGAATTAAGGTGATGAATGTCTACTTTGTAGTCAACAAGTCCATCTACATGACAATGCAACCAAAATCTTAACCTGCCTTGACAAGATGAGTAAAGGTAGAGAAATACAGTTCTTAGAAATGTGGTATGATAAGATAGGAGATCCCTCTGTTGACACCACAAAGAAAATCTTTGACAAGTTTGCTAAAGATTTTCAGTCTACTTTCTTTCCATTCAACTCCAAAGCCAAGGCTCGAAAGGAGCTACATTGCCTTATCCAAACTAAGACCAAGAAGGATGACAGTTTCTAAGAATACATCACCCAATTTCAAGCTCTGATAGCTAAGGCCAGAGTAATCAAAGACCATGTCCTAATTGATGATTTCTCTATGGACTTAGATCAGAAACTTGCTATCATGATCCTAGAAGCTGAGAAACCTGCTGTGACAATCTAGGATTGAATTAAGAAAGCAAAAACCTATTACAAACAGCTTATGAAAACTGAAGACCTCAAGAAAGGGGTCTACCATTCATCCAACTCTTTCTCCTTGTCCACTCATACTAGATATCCAAATGCCATGGACATTGACACTATCCACCTTAAGAAGCTCACTCCCACTGAGTGAGCTCACTGTATTTGAGAAAATTGCTAGTTTAAATGTTGTAAAGTTGGTCATTCTGCCCAGAACTGCCAGGTTACATTCCCTCCAAAACCAGCTACCACCTTGATCCAAACTGCTTCAACCAGTTCATTCATGACTTCTCCAGCTACCCTCACAGTTGCTGTCATCCCTTCTTCTGCTAAACTAATTGATCCAATTGACTTGTACATTACTTCTCTTAAAGGAAAATAGAAATACCCAAATAGATCTTATAAACCCTTCAGATTTGCTTTGATGAAGAAGTAAAAACCCCCACCTTGGATTTTTAAGTGGAGAAAGATGTCCAATATCTCTTTCTTATAGTTTATCCCATATTTGTAGCTTTGACCAACAAGCAAACCTTGCATATCCTAGTTTAGCTATATACTGGAAAACAAATTGTTGAAACCATTGCTCTCATTGACTTAGAAGTAATCAGAAACTTTATTGACTTGAGTCTTGTTAAATGACACTGATTCCCCAGAGTATCCCTAAAATAACCTCTAGCAGCCCTTAATGTCAATGGAACTGAAAATCAGGGAGGAATCATGAAGCATGAAGCATGAAGCATGCATGGACTTAACCATCAATGACCACAAAGAACATATTGATCTGATGGTCACACAACTTAAGTCTCCACAGATTATTCTTAGGATACTCTGGTTAAAGAAATGGAATCTGAAGATTGACTGGATCTAGGAGAAAGTAACTATGAAAGAAAGTGACAAAGAAGACATTCAGAATGTTGATCTTTCTAGATCTCTCTGGTATGTTGTGTCTCTTCATAAGTACCTTCCTAGGGAAAAACTGAAATGGGCCAACATTGGCAAGATAACCCTGTTCACAGAGCTAGAACAGCAATAGAAGAAGACCCTGACCATCCTTCTGAAGTTGAAACAACTCTAAACTCCTGAAGTGTAGCTGTCAAGAGGCAATGGTAGTTGCTCAAGGGAAGTGTCTTGTTACCCTTGTGGTATCCTTTACCAAGGTAGTCTTATACTAGTCTGGCTTATTGACTAGGAACACAAGTAGTGAAGCAAAGATAATAGTCTTATTGTTAATAGAGGAAACTCCAGGAAGACTTGGTTAGAGTCTTCTAGCTCTACATGGGTTGTATATATACTCTACTAATGTTTGTATCTATAGATGTCTCATCTAGAGATATCCTATGTAGTCCATGAGGTAGGAATGCATATCTAATAAGTAAGAATGGAAAAGAAGCATAAACATACATCTAAGGTGTGTATCTAATGTGAATGAGAAGCATGGATGTGGTAGAATGGAAGTGCATAACCTGATGCCTCAAGTATCAGATGTGGTTTGTCTATGATCATGACTCATAAGAATAGAGGTTGTGATGATTGTGAAGCATGACTCCATCAAGAGTGAGATCATGGAATTGTAAAGAGGTGAATATGACCATGTGCACATGTGAAGACATGATAGGGTGAAAATAAAGAGTAATCAGTAAAACCAGCACTAATAAGATAAAACTTAGGAAAATGATTATCCATATTCATAGTGCTTGTAGCTTCAGTAATCGTAATGCACTATAGCATAGAGTGCACCTATAACAGAAGTGGTGTGAAGACTTCAAAGATGTCTTTGCTGAACAGACTTTTGATAAACTCTCTGAACATTGCCCATATGATCATATTGTCAATCTCAAACTATCCTTCATTTCCAAAATAGATAAAATATACTATCTGAACCTGAAAGAGCAAGAGGCTTGTCAAGACTTCATCAATGAACACCTTAAGTCTGGATGAATCATGCCATTCACTTCCCCTCAAGCAGCACCATTCTTTTTTGTCCCTAAGAAAAATAGATCTTTATGACCCTGTCAGGACTATCAATATCTCAATGTTTACATTATTCAAAATGTCTATCCACTACCTCTTATTTCAGAACTGATTAACAATATGAAGGATGCCAACATCTTCACTAAATTTAATATCAGATGGAGATACAATAATATTCATATTTGGAAAGAAGATCAATGGAAAATAGTCTTCATCACTCCATTCAGTCTGTTCAAATCAATGGTACTCTTCTTTGATCATAGCAATGCCCCACCTACCTTCTAGACATTTATGAATCACATCTTTACTGACATAATTGCTAAATGATGGTTGAAAACCTATATGGAAGACATGGAAATTTACACAAAAGACAATCTGGATTTACACCATGAAAAAACTCATCATGTACTCCAATGATTGAGAGAACATAAACTGTCCTTAAAACTGGCCAAATACAACTTTGACATCTTCCAGATTAACTTCCTTGATATCATTATAGATAATGGTTTAGCTAAAATGGATCCAGTGAAACTTACAGCAATTAGTATATGGAAACTTCCAACCACAGTTAAAGGAGTTCAGTCATTTTTGAGATTTGCCAACTTCTATCAGAAATTCATTTCTAACTTTTTCAATGTTGTCACCCTCCTAAATCTGCTTATCTAAAAGAACCAACCACGGGACTGGACTCAGCTATGGCAAAATGCCTTTGACCAGTTGACCAGCATATTCTCATCTACTCTGGTCTTCCATATTCCCAACTTAGCCAAACTCTTCACTGTTATGACAGACACCTTGTTAATTGCTGTAGGAGCTATTCTAATTCAAGCTAACATCAATGGAGACCTTCATCCATGTTCATACTTCTCCAAGACATTTATCCCAGCTGAATGCAACTATGACATTTATGATTGAGAACTGCTCACCATAATACTTGCCCTTACTGAGTGAAAACACTATCTACTTGATACTAGTAATGTGTAGGGCCAGTGTTACAGGTGCACTTTACACTGTTACAATCCTCTTTCTTTCTTCATCATTACTGCTATTATGCTTTGCCCAATCTACTGTCCTGTTTGGAATGGTTCGCATTACTTACAAGTATGTCTTAGTGATTGCGTCCATTTGTCCGCATCTCTTTCTCTTATGATCAATTCCTGAAGGTTCGTGTCTTATTTTAAATGAACAATCACTCCTCGGCTAAGTTTCTCGTCTCGGCCTCATAGTTCCTCCTTCTCACTTGTTCTATCAAGTTCTATTTCCTTCTACTGTGGATTAGCTCATCCGCAGTACTACTTACTACATTTATCTTCTATGGGCTGGCCCTAAGTTAAATCAGTTATCACTACTTAAGGCGTAGAATAGCGACATGTATTCCTTTTCCTTACTTTGAATCTATTGTGCATTTCACCTAGCATATTATTTGGCAAGGGACATTGCGACTCTTTGTGAGCTCCTCCCCTAGTCGAATCTCCTCGAGTCAGTTAGTCCCTCACTTCATCACACGCTACCTTGTGTCTAGCACCAGGTATCATAGCGTTAGGTCTAACAGACTGCCTACAGAGGTATAGCCTTCTGTGGTCCAGGTCTTCTTATATGCATGTTCTTATGCATAGACAACTTCTGCCATAGTAGTGATAACCCTAGGCAAGAGAAACAGGGAGTCTTTGAATATCTTGAGAGGAAAATATACAAGAAGACTTTGTTAGAGTCCTTTGTGCTCTACATGGGTTGTATATATACTCTACTAGTGTTTGTATCTATGGATGTCTCATCTAGAGATATCCTGTGTAGTCCATGATGTAGCAATGCATATCTAATAAGTAAGAATGGAAGAGAAGCATAAACATATATATAAGGTATGGATCTAATGTGAATAAGAAGCATATATGTGGTAGAATGGAAGACATAGCCTTATGCCTCAAGCATCAGGTGTGGTTTATCTATGAGCGTGACTCATAAGAATAGGGTTCATGATGATTGTGAAGTGTGACTCCATCAAGAGTGATAATTGTGAAGTCATGACAAGGTGAATAAATAAAATGTGACCATGTGCACATGTAAAGACATGAAAATGTGAAAATAAAGAGTAATCAGTAAAACCAATACTGATAAAATAAAGACTTAGGGTATCCATCTCCTTAGTCCATATTTGTAGTGCTTGTAGCTTCAGTAATCATAATGCACTATAGTGTATGTTAGACCTAACGCTACAATACCTGGTGCTAGACACAAGGTAGCGTGTGATGAAGCAAGGGACTAACTGACTCAAGGAGATTCGACTAGGGGAGGAGCTCACAAAGAGTCGCAATGTCCCTTGCCAAATAATATGCTAGGTGAAATGCACAATAGATTCAAAGTAAGGAAAAGGAATACATGTCGCTATCCTATGCCTTAAGTAGTGATAACTGATTTAACTTAGAGCCAGCCCATAGAAGATAAATGTAGTAAGTAGTACTGCGGATGAGCTAATCCGCAGTAGAAGGAAATAGAACTTGATAGAACAAGTGAGAAGGAGGAACTATGAGGCCAAGATGAGAGATTCGGCCGAGGAGTGATTGTTCATTTAAAATAAGACACGAACCTTCAGGAATTGATCATAAGAGAAAGAGATGTGGACGAATGGATGCAATCACTAAGACATACTTGTAAGTAACGTGAACCATTCCAAACAGGATGGTAGATTGGGCAAAGCATAATAGCAGTAACGATGAAGAAAGAAAGAGGATTGTAACATTACCCCTCTTGTAAAATCGAAATCCTGGTTTGATAAATAACAAGTCCACCCCATGTTCACAGAATATTGAGGGAACGTCCTCCATAGATGTCCAAGGCCTGCTCTGGGAATTGATGTTCAAATGGACAGTCGTCTGCCATGTGCCCAGGCTGAGTACAAAGTGCACATGAGTGCATGGGACAGAAGCGATCTGTGTGTCCCCAACGACTGCAAAAGCCGCATTGGGTGCATATACACAAATACTGGGGGTGACCAGGTGCTGCGAGATGGCAGTGTGGACAGGTGTAATGCATGCAGTCTTCTCGATAATGACCCAAACCATGACAGCGAAAGCACTCGGTTAGTGCTGATGCAGGTCGACGACGTACGACTGTTGGTAGCAACCTGGTAGGGGCAGATAGAATGGTTACCCCATTGGCACCAGGTATATGATAGGATTCAGATAGTCATTGGGCATCCCTGTCAACAGAGGACTGGTCATCGTCTTCTAGCGCTGTGGAGTCGGATTGTATGGTTGTTTCCAAGGATGCAATGGTGGACGATAGAGGAGGAGAGGAGAGACACTGTAACAGGGTGACTGGGGGTGAAGGAACAGTGGTATGTGGTTCCAGAGGAGGAACATAGAGAGGAGCAGAGGAAGGAGGAGCGGTGGAGGACAGGTAGACTTCTCATTGTGCCGGTAACATGGAGTGGAAGATAGGTGAGAAGGTGAAGAATAGACGATCACCAGGGATCATTTCTATGAAGGTGGCAAAGCCATGGTTGTGTAATGCAGTTAAAACTCATCGAGGAAGGTTATTAATAAGAAAACACATCGGGACCCCATATAATGAGGGTAAGTCATTTGGAACAGTTAAAGTATGATACCGTTGTACTCTGGTTAAGTCATGAAACAACCTGATCAATTCCTGAGAGGTTACGTCTTGGTGGTATAGTGGAAGGCTTTCAATGATGTACAGAAGGGCTGGGTCGGCTAGGACAGTGGCATATAGGGTAAAGGCGTGGTTGATTGGCAGCGACAAGGGCCTGACAGAGGCGGTTCATATATGAGAAGCGATGAGAGAAGAGGATGGCGACAAAGATGGCGATGATGAGGAGTGGGTAGACATAGTATTGCCAGTAGTGTCGAAGGTGGTTCATTCAAGGCGATACTCACAAAGAGACTGACGTCTTGTTTGAACCATTCTTACAGTCGATTGTCCTTTTTGTACTGGGAGAGGACCTGCTGTGCATGGCGGAGATTACTCTCGGGTTCCTAGGTGTTTTCCAATGAAGGGTAGCCTTTCCATGCAGTTAGGTACTGTCTCCTGGATACACTGCCTCTGTGGGAGATAATTCGCTCCACCTCATATTCTTCTTCTGATCCAATCAGGTCAGGAGGTGGTCGGAGGAAATTAGGACCATGTGCATCAGTTTCTTTGTAAGGTGACAAAAGGGATGCGTGGAAGACATCATGAATCTTCCAGGTAGGTGGAAGTTTAAGTTGATAGGAGAGGGGGGAAAGTACTTGGGTGATCTCGAAAGGGCTGTAGCGTCTTGGGGCCAACTTTTGGGATAAGGTTTTGATGTGGAGATTGGTGGCCTCCAACCAAACCTTGGCTCCTACCTTCCATGGGATGAAGTGCCTGGTTACCCATGCGGTCATGATCCGACGGGCAGAGTCATGCACAGCAAGTGCTTCTTTTCTTGATTCGTCAAGGACTGTCAGTCTGGATTCAAGAGCGGGAAGGAAAGTCTTTCCAATTGGTGGGTGAGCTCTGAGTTCATACCCGAGCATCAAGGAGAAAGGGGAAACCTTGGTAGATGAGTGTGGGGCAGTGTTATGGGCAAACTCAGCGGTGGTGAGGAGGTCTACCCATTTCCTGGGTTGGTTCATGGTGAAGATGTGGAGGTAGGTTTTGAGTTCTTGGTTCATACACTCAGTTTGTCCATTGATCTGGGGATGGTAAGCAGTGGATAGTTTTACGTCATATTTGAGAAGGCATGCCAACTCTCTGGCGAAGGCTGATGCAAACTGGGGACCTCGATCCGAGATGACCAAGTCATGTAGTCCAAATCTCTTGAAGACATAGTCATGGAAAAGCCGAGTAATTCCCTTGGCGGAGACAGTTTTTTTGCAAGAAGCAAGAATTACTCCCTTAGTAAGTCCATGGTCTACCACGACCATGATAGAGTCAAACCCCTGGGATTTGGGGAGATCCGTGATAAGATCTACAGAGATTTGTTTAAATGGTAGGGTGGAACGTGAAGGAATAGGGGACAATGGTGGTACAGTTGGATGCGTGTTGATCTTGTTTTGCTGACAGGTTGAGCATCCGTTGACGAAGTTGCGAACAAAGATGGCTAGTCCTGGCCACCAGTAGTCTCTTTCGACAATTGTTTTGGTATGGAATTGGCCTAAATGGCCCGTAGTGGGTGATTCATGGATGGAGGCCAGAACAGGAGAGCGAGCAGATGATGGGAGGTAGAGGCGACCTTTAAAGTACAGGTGGCCATTATCTAATGTCCAGTCTGCAAGGGCTGACCAGCTGAACAATGGGTTGTCTTTTTCAAGACCCTCAATCGCTCGAAGGACTAATGGATCTCCTTTGGATGAAGCATGGACCAATTCTATGAGTCTGGTGTCCAGAGCGTGGATAATGATGGGTTCAGAGACAATGGAACTATGGATATTGTCTTCTGAGGTATCGACTTCTGAGTTTTGGGACAAGGCATTGGCCGGACCCATCTGAGTTCCAGGAGTAACCTTCCAGAGGATATCAAAATCCTGGAGGAATAGACCCCAACGTGCTTGACGATGAGAGAGCTTCTGAGGATCTTTTAGGTAGGAAAGGTTTTTGTGGTCGGTGATAATGGTAACAGGGTGATTGGTGCCGAGCAGATAATATTTCCACTCAGTGAGTGCGAGGATTACAGCGAGCAATTCACGATCATAGATGTCATAGTTGCGTTCAGCTGGGATGAAGGTCTTGGAGAAGTAGGAGCATGGATGAAGATCTCCGTTTATGTCAGTTTGTATTAGGACTGCTCCTGCCGCGATTAGAGAGGCATCGGTCATGACGGTAAATGGTCTGGTTAGGTTGGGTATATGGAGGACGGGGGTGGACAAGAAGATGCTGATTAATTGATCAAAGGTGTGTTGCTGGAGTTGGGTCCAATCTCAAGGTTGATCTTTCCGGGTAAGTAAATTCAAGGGGGCGACGATATTGGAGAAGTTTGGGATGAACTTCCGATAGAAATTGGCGAATCCCATGAACGATCAGACTTCTTTGACAGTGGTTGGGGGTTTCCAGGAGCTAATGGCTGAGAGTTTCACTGGATCCATTTTTGCCAAGTTATTGCCAACAATGATGCCCAAGAAATTGATTTGCGAGGTATCAAACTCGCATTTGGCCAACTTTAGGGAAAGGCAGTGTTCCCTCAATCGTTGTAGTACCTGTTGTGTCCTTTCGTGGTGTAGGTCAATGTCGTCCTTAGTGCATATACCCATGTCGTCCATGTAGATTTTGAGCCACCGCTCAGTGATCATGTCTGCGAAGATGTGATTCATAAAGGTTTGGAAAGTGGGAGAAGCATTGCTGTGCCTGAAGAAGAGTACTGTTGGTTTGAACAGACCAAAAGGGGTGATGAAGGCCATTTTCCATTGGTCTTACTTCCGAATACGAATGTTGTTATATCCCCACCTTATATCAAACTTGGTGAAGATATTTGCGTCTTTCATGTCATCAATGAATTCCGAAATTAAAGGGAGAGGATAGGCATTGCAGACAGTGTGAGCATTAAGATATTGGTAGTCCTGGCAAGGTCGTAACGACCCATCTTTTTTGGATACAAAGAAGAAGGGCGCTGCTTGAGGTGATGTGGATGGTACAATCCTTCCAGACTTAAGATGTTCTGTGATAAAGTCTTGGCAGGCTTGACACTCTTTGGAGTTGAGATAATATATCTTGCCTATTTTTGGAATGAAAGAAGGTTTTAGATTGATGACATGGTCATAGGGGCGGTGTTCAGAAAGTTTATTAAATGTCTGTTCTGCGAAGACATCTTTGAAGTCTTCACACCAAGTGGGCAGTACCGTTTGGGTTTTCTCCTGTCGTTGTTCCAACTCGGTGGACAGCATGATCTTGCTGATGTCTAACCCATCCAAGTTTTCCCCAGGGAGGTACTCATGAAGAGACACAACGTCCCAGGGAGACATGGAGGAGTCAATACCCTGGATTTCTTCTTCGTCTTTTCTTTCTACCTTAATTCGTTCCTGGGTCCAATCTATCTTCGGGTTCCATTTCTTCAACCATGGCATTCCCAGGATTATTTGAGGGGTCTTCAGTTGAGTTATCATCAGCCCAATCCTTTCTTGGTGTTGGTCGATGGTGAGGTCCATCCGTGCTTCATGCTTGATGATTTCTCCTTGGTTCTTTGTTCTGTCGACATTAAGGGCTGCAAGGGGTTGTTTCAAGGGTAGTCTAGGGAACCAGTGTTGTTTGACAATGCTTGCATCAATAAAGTTCCCTGTTGCTCCGGAATCAATGAAGGCAACAGTCTTGACGATTTCTCTACCAGTGTATAGCTTTACGGGGATGCGCAAGGTTCTTTCGTTTGTTAAAGCCATAAATACATGGTTTAAACTGTGAGAAGGAGACGTCAAACATCCTTCTCTTTCTAAAAATCTGACAGGGCAGTTTCGGTTTCTTCGTCGAAACAGATCTGTAGTGTTTGTAAAATTTGCTTTGGGTCTTTCCCTTTTCCTTTAAGGGTGGTGAGGTAAGAGTCAAGGGGGTCGGTTGGTTTGGGCTGGGAGTTGGCAATGGTAGTGGTCAACAAGGATGGGGTGGTCGAGGTTGCTTGCACTTGGGTAGTAGGTCTGGGAGAGAAGGCGACTCTACAATTTTGAGCCGAATGTCCAACTTTCCTACACTTGAAGCATTGGTTCTCCTGGATGCATTTAGCCCTTTCAGTGGAAGTAAGCTTTTTAAGGCGAACAGCATCAACGTCCATGGCGTTTGGATCTCTGGTGCAGGTGGTGGATGAAGGGGACAAATAGCGGACTCCTCGTTTGAGGTCCTTGATTTTCATGAGTTGAGTATGGTAGGTTTTCGCTTTCTCAATCCACTCCTGGAACGTGGTGGGGGAATTCTCAGATCCTAAGATCATGAGGGCGAGTTTTTGATCAAGGCCTATGGAAAAATCGTCAATGAGGGCGTTGTCGTCAGTTACTCCAGCTTTAGCTGCTAGAGCTTGAAATTCAGTGATATACTCCTGGAAACCATCATCCTTGGAGTTTCTGGTCTGGGTGAGGCGGTGGAGTTCCATTCAAGCTTTAGCTTTAGAGTCGAACGGAAAGAAGGTGGACTGGAAATCTTTGGTGAACGCATTGAAGGTCTTCTTTGTGGGGTCAATGGAGGCATCCCCCATTTTGTCATACCACATTTTGGAAAACTGGATGCCCCTGCCTTTACTCATCTTGTTAAGGCAGGTTAAGATCTTGGTACCATCATCAGAGTAGATGGTCGGGTTGACAGAGAAGTATGCATTCATTGCTTTAATCCATCAGATGGACTCATCGGAGTCTCCCGAGAAGTCTGCTGGGAGAGCAGCTTTAACTTCTGATCGAGTAGTGGACATGATGATCAGTGGTTGACTAGGGGGGGTGCTAGGTGGTGGAGGACTGGGTGGTGGACTGGTGAAGATAGGGCTAGGTGATCTGGGTGCAGTAATCTGGGGAAGAACTTGGAGGGCAGCGATCTGAGGTAGGGGCTGCGGTGCTAGGACTCAGGTGTGGCGACTGAATGGTGACTGGGTTACTGGATATGTACCTGGTTGGTAGGTACGCCTGGTTCTGGGGAATAAAGCTGGGTTACTGGACTGGGTGGATGATGAAGTGATTCGTCGACTAGGTGGTAACTGTTACATTTTCCCCTATTCCTAGCCCCTATACTCTTTTCCTCGCCTAATCAATGTCGTCCTCGCACGTCAAGACTACATTCATCCTTGTCCATGATCTAGAACTCTTGCCCGTGTTCCTATCCTTGTCTACTCATGGCCTTCGTCTGAACTCCGTCTTCGTGTGCTCGTCCTCGTTCTCCCCGAGCCCTTAGGGGCATATCTGTATTAACATTGTGTCCTCGTCCTCGTCCTCATCCTCATCCTCGTCCTCCTGTCCTCTCTTCACCCTCATTCTAGTCCTCACCCTCGCCTTAGTCCTTATCCCCACCCTGTATCATACTCCCATCGTCGTCCGTCATGGACTTCTCGGCTTCCACTCCACATGTAGCATATCTCCGTCCTCGCACCCTCTCGAACATCCTCGGACTCCCTGTCCTCGTGTAGCTATCTATCACCTCGTGCATACCTTGCTCTCTTATCTTTGCTTAGTCATCATGTGAGTACCCTTATGGTCCCATGAGTACCTTCACAGTCAGGAACCTTCCTCTTTCTTGTTCCATGACTTTCTATCTCGTTCCATGAGAACCCTCGCAGTTTCTCGGGTTCTTCTTCATTGTTTCATTACCTTCTATTGTATTCTATCCATGTCATGTGATCCACTTACTCAGCACATCACCCATCACTACTTATACCTGCCTGTAGCTCTATTCCCATTTCCCTAAGCTAGAGCTCCCTTCAAATATCTTCCCTTGTATTCCAGTAGCTGTTCCAATCTAGCTCCCTTGTCTCGTCTCCAGTGTGTCTCCACTCTCCACTTTGATTGAGCGCTCCCTGGATCCTAGGGCTACCTTAGTGGTAGTATCTTGTCTCGAACCCTCGTCATCGTCGCTCTTCTAGCACGACATCTCAAGAAGGGCTTTACTTGTCCCCACCAGGGCCAAGTCTAACAAAAGCTCTAGCTTACCTCCTGTCGGCTGTCATTGTATGTTCGCCACATCCACCCCCTCGATCCTCATCCTTGTTCCTCGGTCGTCAATTCTAGACAACATTCTCAGGACCAACTTTGGTCATATCTAGCCGACATACTTCTGTCGTATCCCTCGGACCTACTTAGGTCAAAATTTTTCTAGCAACATGTCAATGACCTCTGTTGAATCCTGGATGCACATATCGCATCATTCCATTCCCAAGCTTATGCCTGAGAAGAAGGCAATTCTGAAAAACATCCACGCTTGTTACCACTGCAGGTGGAAGGGGCACCTCGCCCATCAATGTCAAGTCTTCAAGAAAGAAGCACCATCTCTGTCCTCGGCCTTACCAAAGGCAATCCCGATCCAAGAAGCCATATCGGTCCTCCTCGCCCAGCAATCCAAGGAACCAGTTAAAGTTCAAATCCCAGATCCAACTCTTCTAATGAAGAGATCTTCCCACTATGCTCCAATCCCTCACGTCAAACTTCCCAAGTCATAGGAAGAAACCCCTGTCCTAGACCTCGTCCCCACTCAAGAATCTCCGAAAAGAGAAAAAACTAAAACCAAGAAATCCAAGTGCAAATCATGCAAAACCAAGAAACCCCGCACTGTCGAAATCCTCACCCCTATAATGGAGGAAGAGGAACTCCCCGACCTCATCAATCTAGATGAAGACGACAAAGATATCATAAATGACACCAAGGTAGCTGTGGTAAAGCTACAAACTACGAACATGAATATCCCCATCCAGCTCATCATTCCTTCACATACGCTAAAAAGCGTTGACACCAAGGCCCTCATTGACAGTGGGGCACAAATGAATTGTATTGATTGGGGCTTCATTTGTAAGCACCAATTCCCAACCTCCCATCTCAAGAATCAGGTCCGAGTCCGTAATGCGGACAATTCCGTCAACTCCAAAGGACTGATTAAATTTACCACCACTCTCTTCGTCAACATCCAGGGCATCGTCCAAGAGATGCTTTTCTATGTTATGGATTGTGGTGATGACAACATCCTCCTCAGACTTTCATGGCTCAAAAGAGCAAATCCCTGCATCAACTGGAAGAACTGGTCAATCTTCCTTGAAGAATCAAAGGACGAATCAAAAGTCCTTTTCGCCCAATATGAATCCATGTACCAAGCAAACGAAAGCAAGTTTGCTAAGAAACTCCCTCCTCCAACCTGCAAGATGGTCAAACCCGAATCTACCCCTGCTCTATTCAAATATATGGAGTACGAAACCCAAGAAGAATTTGTCAAGCACACTCTCTTAGACTGGAGACTTAGATATCAAATGACTAAGATCAAGAAGACGCTGCTCTCTGACTCCATCTGTAGAACCACCCACTCCGGCAATTGCTATCTTTTCCCGAAAGCGATTCGCAAAATCACCCATGCCACTGAACTCGCTGTTGAAGCTGAAAAGCTTAAACTCAAGAAAACTCTGCCGGCAGAATATCAGGAATTTGCCAAGGTTTTCACCGAACCTGAAATCGGTGAACTTCCCCTGTCCCGTCCTTATGACCACAAAATCAACATCAAGAACTCCTTTGTGCCTAAGATAGGCAAACTTTATCCCTTGTCTCCTGAAGAACATGAAGTGACTGAAATGTTCATCGACGAAAATCTCAAAGCAGGGAAAATCCGCCCCTCAAACTCTCTCCAGGCCTCCCCCTTCTTCTTCGTTAAAAAGAAAGACAGCAAACTCTGCCCATGTCAAGATTATCGCTACCTTAATGAACATACGGTACGCGACGCTTATCTGCTTCCCCTGATCAGCGACCTCCTTGATAAACTGAAAGGCGCCACCACCTTCACTAAGTTTGACGTTCGTTGGGGGTACAACAACGTCTGTATCAAAGATGGGCACCAATGGAAAGGTGCATTCCTTATCCACAAAGGTCTCTTTGAACCCATGGTCATATTCTTTGGCATGACAAACTCCCCCACCATGTTCCAACGTTTCATGAACGATTCATTCCGAGACATGATCACAGAAGGATGGCTCGTCATCTACATGGATGACCTCCTTATCTTCTCAGACAATGAAGAAATTCACACCGAATGCACCCGCCGTGTCTTGCAACGTATGCAAGAACTTAACCTTCATCTTTGCCTTGAAAAATGCAACTTCACCACCAAGGAAGTCGACTACCTTGGCATGATTGTCAATGAACAAGGTCTAGAAATGGACCCAGTAAAACTCAAAGGCATTGCCAAATGGCCTGTACCCTCTTCAGTAAAAGAGGTCCAATCTTTCCTAGGTTTCGCCAATTTTTATAGGCGATTCATCCAGAACTACTCTGAATTAGCCCGTCCCCTGATTGACCTTATCAAGAAATCTCAAACTTGGAATTGGTCTGACAAATGTCAACAAGCATTCGAAATGCTTAAATCCATGTTCCTCTTGAAATCCATCCTCTGTTTCCCAGACCTCGCAAAATCCTTTGCCATTGCCACTGACGCCTCCAAATTCGCATCAGGAGGGATTCTCCTCCAAACTGATTCAAATGGCGAATGGCACCCCTGCTCCTATCTTTCTCAGTTGTTCTCTCCAGCAGAATGAAATTACGACATCTATGACAGAGAACTCCTAGCCATACTTCGTGCTCTCAAAGCATGGAGACATTATCTCCTCGGCTCTGTTGACCCCATTCAAGTCTTCACAGACCATAAAAACCTCATGTACTTTAGACAACCTCAGTCCCTGAACTGCCGACAAGCTCGTTGGCTCCTTGATATTTCAGACTATGATCTGAAACTCATCCATGTCCCAGGTACCACCCTCTCTGGTCCAGATGCCCTTTCCCGACACATTGATCACCTCCCAAAAGATGCATCGGACAATGACAAAACCACGCTCTTGCCCCCGTCCATGTTCATCCACACCGTGAGTGCAACCCTCGACTCTATAATCCAAGAAAGGTCTAGCAATGACTCTCTTGTACTTACCGCTCTCCAGGCCCTCGATAATAAAATTCCACCCCCATTTCGCTCTCATCTATCAGATTGGCAAAACCATAACAGCATCATCACTTACCAAGGCTGTGTATACGTCCCTCCAGGAGACAACCTATGTCATAAAATCGTCTCATCCTGCCATGATGATCCTTCAGCCGGACACCCCGGAGTATTGAAAACCTGACAATTAGTCGCTTGCGAATACTGGTGGCCAGGTCTAGCCCACCATGTATGAAAATATGTCGAAGGTTGTGCAATATGCCAACAGAACAAAGTCAATACTCATCCTACGGTTCCCCCACTCACACCCATCAAATCCATCGCCACATGCCCATTCCAGCAGATCTCATGCGATTTGATCACTGATCTTCCATTGTCCCAAGGTTTCGATATGCTCCTGGTCATAGTAGACCACGGGCTTACTAAGGGGGTAATTCTATGCCCCACCAAGAAATCCATTACCGCAGAAGGGGTAGCAGACCTCTTCTTTCATAAAGTTTACCTCCGTTTCGGCCTCTATGAGAAAATAATTAGTGATCGAGGCCCACAATTTGCTTCGAAATTTGCCCTTGAACTTGGATGTTTTCTAGGATACAATCTCACCCTTTCCACCGCTTATCACCCACAGACAGATGGTGAGACTGAACGCATCAACCAAGAAGTAGAAACATATCTCCGAATCTACTGTGGCAACAATCCTTCGTCCTGGTCAGAATCTATCTCACACGCCAAATTCGCTCACAACCACCGTATCCACTCTGTCACTTCGAAATCCCCATTTTACTTGATGCTTGGCTATGAACCAAAAGCCATTCCCACTGTCTTTGCAGAATCTTCCATCCCAGCAGTTGTCGATCGACTGAAAACACTTGAAGCCACCCGATCTGAAGCTTTGGCAGCCCACGAACTCGCTCGCCAAGTCATGGCATCCCGCTCCCGTCATAACTTTACTCCATTCAAGAAAGGCGATAAAGTCTGGCTTGAAGCCAGAAATCTAAAACGCTCTGTGGTCAACCCCAAATTCACCCCGAAACGAGAAGGACCATTCATAATCACCAAAGTCCTCTCCTCGTTATCCTATCAACTTCGTCTCCCCACCACATGGAAAATTCACAACGTATTCCATGCCTCACTTCTGTCACCTTATCGAGAAAACCCTGTCCATGGCAAGAACTTTCCGAAACCTCCACCTGATCTCATTGGTGGAGAAGAAGAATACGAAGTGCAGAAAATCTTGAAACACCGTGGCTCTCCAGCTCATCGTTACTTCCTAGTCTGATGGAAAGGCTATACTCCCGAAGACGATTCGTGGGTCTCAGAAAAAGACCTATCCCACACACAAACCCTTCTTAAAGACTATAAGAAACGGCACCCATCTCTTCGTTCCTAAGTCACTTCCTTCTTCGATTCACCATCTCAACACCTCGTCTCTCAACACCCATTTACCCCTCGTCCCTGAAAGGTCCCAATCATGACCTTAAACTGATTATTCCTGTCATTCCCCTTTTCTCGTCCTCGAACCCCGTCTGTTCCTTGAAGCTCCTGATCATGAGCCTAAACTGATTATTCCTATCATTTCCCTTTCCTTGTTCCTGAACCTCCATAATGAGGTAAAACTATTTCAGATCTTAAGCTTTTAACAAAAGCTTCATCTGTTCCCTGAACCTCCTGATCACGAGACTAAACTGATTGTTTCCCTCGTTCCTCGCTCCTGCTTCCTGTGCCTCTGCAATGAGGTAAAACTATTCCCGATCTGGAACTTTTTAACAAAAAGCTCCTCTCCGTCCACTCCTCGTACTCCTGAACATGAGTCTAAACTGGATCATCCACTCTCTCTACCCCTCGCCCAAAGCTTCTAACAAAAGCTTTTTGCCCTCGTCCCAGATCCTCCAACTCTGCTGAAAAGGTTAAAATATGGCAATACATTCTTTTCCCTACCCGTCTTCGTCCTAGTCCCCGATTGAGCCCTAACAAGCTTGTCCTGTCCTGTGTCTCGATCCCGGTCCTTGCATCCTTGGTCTTTCCTGTCTGAATTCCAGGTTGACGACAAAAAGACATATTCCCTCTCAACGTATGGAAATCCTCATGAACCATTTTCTTGAGACCTTGTCTCTGCATCATCCCATGATAACAAAAATGAATGATGAACCTCCCTGAAGACAATCCACCATTGTTTCCCTGAAACTTGAGCTTACAAGTTAACAAAAGCACCCCTCATTTCAACCAGAGTTATATTTTGAAATCCAGTGATTCCAAGCCTTAGTAAGGGGGTAATGTTACGTTTTTCCCTATTCCTAGCCCCTATACTCTTTTCCTTGCCTAATCAACGTCGTCCTCGCATGTCAAGACTACATTCATCCTTGTCCATGATCTAGAAATCTCGCCCGTGTTCCTATTCTTGTCTACTCATGGCCTTCATCTGAACTCCATCTTCGTGTGCTCATCCTCATTCTCCCCGAGCCCTTAGGGGCATATTTGTATTAACATTACGTCCTCATCCTCGTCCTCATCCTCATCCTCCCGTCCTCTCTTCACCCCGTCCTAGTCCTCGCCCTTGCCTTAGTCCTTATCCCCACCCTGTATCATACTCCCATCATCGTCCGTCATGGACTTCTCGGCTTCCACTCCACGTGTAACATATCTCCGTCCTCGCACCCTCTCGGACATCCTCAGACTCTCTGTCCTTGTGTAGCTATCTATCGCCTCGTGCATACCTTGCTCTCTTATCTTTGCTTAGTCATCATGTGAGTACTCTTATGGTCCCATGAGTACCTTCACAGTCAGAAACCTTCCCCTTCCTTGTTTCATGACTTTCTATCTTGTTCCATGAGAACCCTCACAGTCTCTCGGGTTCTTCTTCATTGTTCCATTACCTTCTATTGTATTCTATCCATGTCATGTGATCTGCTTACTCAGTGCATCACCCATCACTACTTATACCCGCCTGTAGCTCTATTCCTGTTTTCCTAAGCTAGAGCTCTCTTCCCTTCGAATATCTTCCCTTGTATTCCAGCAGCAGTTCCAATCTAGCTCCCTTGTCTCATCTCCAGTGTGTCTCCGCTCTCCACTTTGATTGAGTGCTCCCTGGATCCTAGGGCTACCTTAGTGGTAGTATCTTGTCTCGAACCCTCGTCGTCATCACTCTTCTAGCATGACATCTCAAGAAGGGCTTTACTTGTCCCCACCAGGGCCAAGTCTAACAGTAACTGAGTTTCTGGGAGGTCTTCCTCTTCGCTGAGAGGTGGTCTGATGGTGCTGGATGCTATGGTGACGAGGGGGTAGTCCTACTCTGATAATAGGAGGGACAAAGGTGACTTTGAATCTTTTGTTAGATCTAATGCTACAATATCTGGTGCTAGACACAAGATAGCATGTGATGAAGTGAGGGACTAACTGACTCGAGGAGATTCGACTAGGGGAGGAGCTCACAAAGAGTCGCAACGTCCCTTGCCAAATAATATGCTAGGTGAAATGTACAATAGATTCAAAGTAAGGAAAAGGAATACATGTCGCTATTCTACGCCTTAAGTAGTGATAACTGATTTAACTTAGGGCCAGCCCATAGAAGATAAATGTAGTAAGTAGTACTGCAAATGAGCTAATCCACAGTAGAAGGAAATAGAACTTGATAGAACAAGTGAGAAGGAGGAACTACGAGGCCAAGACGAGAGACTCGGCCGAGGAGTGATTGTTCATTTAAAATAAGACATGAACCTTCAGGAATTGATCATAAGAGAAAGAGATGTGGACGAATGGACGCAATCACTAAGACATACTTGTAAGTAACGTGAACCATTCCAAACAGGACAGTAGATTGGGCAAAGCATAATAGCAGTAACGATGAAGAAAGAAAGAGGATTGTAACACAGTCCATATAAGAAGATAACAAGGATACTGCATCTCTTAGTGAGTGCCTCCCTTGTAAGAAGATACAACATGTTGTACAAAGAATATACACATGTTACAACCCAGGACCATAGTGGCTATGCTATTATAGGAAGTCCATACAAGATCTAAGAAGATAAGATAACAAGATCATTGTAGATGTTACATGCTCTTGTGTATTCTCCACTATAAGATATTATTATACACATCCTTTTGTTCCTAGTCTGTCAAGCAAGATTAGTAAAAGACCATCTTGGTAAAGGATACCACAAGAGTAACAAGACACTTCTCTTGGGCAACTATGGTTACTTCTTGATGGCTACATCTCGGAGGTTTAGGATTGTTTCAGCCAGAGCTCAGGCCCTAAGCCTGGCCTAGCCTGGCCCTTGAAGCTCAAGCCTAGCCTAACCATCTATGGAGCCTATATAGGCTAAGGGCTCGGATCTTCCTTTTGGACAAGCCTTGGGTCTTGGGCTAGCCCAGGCTTAGAACTATATAGTAGTTTATAGCCACCAGGCCATTGGCAAATACTATATTTAGCATAGCCACCAGGCCATTGGCAAATACTATATTTAGCATTTTGTTTAATTTTATCTCCACACTACTAGCATGGAGAATGAAACATCTTGACCAAAGTGGATAGTAGTGCCATTGGCAAAATTATGCAATATCAATAATGTCACTGAGCCCAAGCTTCATTCCCACTATCAGGCCCAATCTATAGTTTCCCCTGACAATGGCAATGCATCACCACCATTGTAGATTTCATAGCCAACTGCCAATAGCTCAGAGCCATTGGCCAAACACAAGCACAAGAACAGCACCTCAGACATACTCTCAAGCAATGGCTCAGAGAATGAAGATGCTTCAGCATCAACAACAAGGGCAAAGCCAGTCAACAAAGGTCAGTGAGATATCATTGAGACTCTACAATCTATGACCATTGAACATCACTTTACAGGGTCTAAATGGGTGTGCACAAATTCTGGTACTACTGTGAAGGAAGGGACATCCAACTGTATGTACTAATTGATTTTTTCTTCATTTTTTGAGCTTACTCAGAGTGTGCTGCTAGCTTGACTTGTATCTATATTATCAAATCCAGATCACAAGATGGGCCAAGATGGTCTTCTCAAGGATGTCAAAGTCCTCAATATCAGTGAAGCCCCAGTTCAGGAGAGCCACACCTATGACCTTGATGAATTCTTCACACACATCTTCATAGAGGATGGCTGCAAAATTTACAAATGCAAAAAACCATCATGCATAGCTTATAATAACTGATATATTCTACTAACAGGCTTACAGGCAAAGCTGTTGTGGAGTCTGCCTAGTTTTAGATACATTGATATTATGGCATCATTTAAAGCACTATCATCTCAAGGAGTATCTCAAGTGGGCAAAAGAAAATGGATTCATGTTCATGTTTCCAAAAGACTACAAGGAGTGTAAGGCAAAGGTGCCAGATGTTACAATTTTATACCTTCATTTGCATCTGCTGTTGTTATCTTTCACCTTACAGACAATCTGATTCAGGATACTTCAATCCAGATATATATCTTTTCTCCTTTGTTTATCTTCTTTTGCTTCCAAACTTCTGATTCTCTAAGACTGCTTTACCTCTCTTCCTTCTATTCCCAACAGTTGGAGTCCTGTAATGTGTGTGTGATGGTATCAGACTATCTCTCCCAAATCTAGTTCTCTTTATATTGAATTCATAATCCTGCTTACCATAGTTGTTCCATATCCTTCTCTGACATTCTGCTTCTCTGCTTATATAACCACAATTACTGATCACTACTTAAAGCTGTGCTTATATAGTAGTTAAACCATTCTCGACCTTAGCAATCCATCTGGTTGCTCCTCTTCTCAGTTTGCACCCTCTCATCTAAATCTTTGTCGAAATCCAAGCTGTCTGTTTGGCAAGCTTGTCTCTAGTCTTAGCTCAAATCCCTGCTAGAGTTCCACACTAGCAGTTAGAATCTTGTATGTCATCTCAACATAACAAAAGGTTGAGAATCTCTCCTCGTCCCTCCTATCCAGGAGTAGGACATTCCTAGTATCCACCATGTCCAGAAGAACCTTCAGACCACCTCTCAGTGAAGAGGAAGAACTATTCCAGTTACCTCCAGCCCAGTTTCCAGAACTGTCTAGGTGTTGTATCACCAGAATATTGTCTCTAGTCAACCCAGTCATATCGCCTCACCCTTGTCATAATCCTCTGCTCCTCACCTCTCAGTTCACTTCCTTGAACCTCCTCAGATCTCCATCTCCCCAAGATGTTGAGTTTCATTCACCCAGTCCACCTGCATCTAGATCTCCTAGTCTTTCACCACCTCCTAGCCCTCCTCAAGCCACTTTATCCATGTCTACTTCATCCAAGCCTGCTGAGCTCAGACTCAATCCTCCTCCAGTCTATGACAGCTCATATGAAAATAGCCTTTCATGGATCAACTCGATTGTCCTCTATCTTAACATCAACAAGGACATATACAACTCAGATGAGAAGAAGGTTGCCTTCACTCTCTCTTATATGACCAAGGGCTCCACCTCCCACTGGACCAATACCTTTCACAAAAAAGCCATATCTGGAACCACCATTACCTTAGGAACATGGGCCAACTTTGTCACCTCATTCAAGGACCAGTTCAAACATATCAATTCAGTCCAAGACTCCCTCTCCTGGATGATCAATATGTGAATAGGAGAGAAAGATGAAAATAATAAGAAGATGGACCTCGCATCTTACATTTTCCAATTTCAGAACCATGCCACCACCTCCAAAGTCTCTGATGACTCAGTTCTAATCAAGTTCTTTGTGCAAGGAATCCCCTCCAGACTAACCAAGAAAGTTATGAATATGTCCACCCCTCCAACCATCATAGCTGAGTGGTACAAGAAAGTCCACAAATATGATTCCAACTACAAAGAAGCCCAATCTCTTATGGGAGGCTTCAGATGCTTCACTTTCCATCCATTCCAGAAAGAAAAGGACCTCAATGTGATGAACATAGATGCCACCACCACCAGATCCTTCCTGCCTAAACTCACCCCTGACAAAAGAGCTAAATGCATCTGGAAAAACCAATGCTTCAAATGTCGTAAGTCTAGACACTCTGCTTGAGACTGTCAGACCTTCCCTACCTTCACCACTGTTCTTGCTAAACAATCAGCTCAAATCTGGACCACTGAGACTGTCCAGACTGTCTCCACCCCCACTCTAGTTAAACCATCCTCACTCAATGTCTATGTCACCTCCCTGAAAGGAAAGGGAAGGACTGCCAATAAAATCCTCCAAACCCTCCAGATCTGCTATGAAGAACAGGAGGAAGAAGTTGTCACTGCAATCTCCAAAGATGACTTGGATTTTTAAAAAGAGAAGGGTGTCCAATGTTCCTTTCTCTTAATCTCACCCATGTACTCATAGCATTACAGAATGAACGAATCTTGTGCATTCCAGTCAAACCAAGTATGGGCTGACAAACTATTGAAACTACTGCTCTCATTGATTCCAGAGCTACCAGAAACTTCATTGATCAAGAACTCATAACCAAGCACTGGTTCCCTAGATGACAACTCCCTCAACCAATCATGGCCCATAATGTGGACGGATCACCTAACACAAATGGATTCATCAAATGAAAGGCATATACCAGACTGGCCATTGGACAACATGTAGAATGACTTGGACTCATGATAGTTGGACTAAAGAAGCTGTTAAGCTTGGCCTGGGTAGGGACAAGCAAAGCCCTTTAAGGATGATGGGGACGATGGTGAACGAGGAGTCGTGCAACTAGCAACAACTTGGTGACAAGAAAAGATACTACCACAAAGATAGCCCAAGGATTCAGGGAGCGCTCAATCAATGTGGAGAGTGAGGACACACAGGAGACTGGACAAGGGAGCTAGATTGGAACAGCTGGATCAAGTACAGGTTATGATACTTGAAGGGAGCTCTAGCTTAGGAAAACGGGAATAGAGCTACAGGTGGGTATAAGTAGTGATGGGTGATATGCTGAGTAAGCAGATCACATGATGATATAGAATATGATGGAATATAATGGAACAGAGAAGAAGAACCCAAGAGACTGCAAGGGTTCTCATGGAACGAGATAGAAAGTCATGGAACAGAGAAGAAGAAGGTTCCTGACTGTGAAGGTATTCATGGGACCGTAAGGGTACTCACATGATAACTACTCAAAGATAAGGAATCAGGGTATGCATGAGGTGATAGATAGCTACACGAGGACGGGAGTCTAGAAAGGTCCGAGGGCGTCAAGGATGGAGATATGTTATACATGGAATAGAAGTCAGGAAAGTCTGTGATGGTCGAAGATGGGGATATGATACTCATTGACGAGGAGGAAGGGAGACAAGGACAAGGACGAGGGTGGATGAGGATAGGGACGAGGATCAGGATGGGCAAGGACAAGGATAAGGATGGGGATGCATGAAGGAGACGGGGAGAGGACGAGGATTAGAGATGAGGATGATGGAACTGATGAAGTATTGATACAAGGGGTGCCTGTAAGGCCATTGGTGGAATGAGGACAAGTGCATGAAGACAGAGTTTAGATGAAGGCCATGAGTAGACGAGGATAGGAACATGGAATAGGTTCTAGATCATGGACAAGGATGAATGTAGTCTTGAGGTGCGAGGATGATGTTGATTATGTGAGGAAAAAGAGTATAGGGGCTAGGAATAGGGGAAAACATAATAGAAGCCACAGATAATCCTTGATATGCCATGGTTAAAGAAATGGAACCCAAATATCAACTGGTCTAACAACACTATCATCATCCCTCGAACCAATAGACTTGGCAGAAACTGGAAGGAAGTAATTTGGACTGCTCAACTTAGAAAGAATCCAATCCAGGACACTGTATCTCTTCATGAGTACCTCTTTGGAAAGGACAAGGCTGAGGAAGATATCAGAAAAACCACATTGTTGACTGAAATTGCCCAAAAAGAACAAGTTCAAGATGTTGTTATCCCAGAATTGAAACAACTACAAGCTATCAAACAACCCTATACAGGATTGCTAGTTGTCAAAGTCAAAAGACAAGAGGATGAAAAAGAATAGAAGGGTCGAATCAAGGAATCCCCCACTTGTAGTGATGGATATCAGAAGTTGACATTGAAGCAATACCGTTGTACTACTACAATGTATCGTAGGGATCATATCGTAAGGAACGTAATATGTATGTAGTATAACCCATATCAAGCTCTGCTTGTACGCATCAACATATACATCAGTCTGTGTACACCTGAGGTGCATAACGAAAGGGTGGTCATGGGCTGATACAACCCATGGGTACTTTAGGATGTTGATCATGGAGTGATGAGTTCCATGACCCTTGGGTTTAAAGTCACGTATTGAGTGCTTCAACAGGTTTCGGATTTGTAGACACAGTTGTTTTCGGCCTCTTGATGAAGCGGGCTGCTGGACGCGCAGCACTATGCTTCTGGCATTTGCATTTCCATGCCTTGCCTGATTAGTGATTACCCTAGCAAGGGGAACCAAGCCACAGAATTGTGGTACTCTTAGGATTTGAGTATTCCGATGTGCTCCCTATACCAACTTAATGGAGGAGACACAAGAGAACTTGATTGGAGACTTTGCATCAAAGTCCCAGCTTTATATACTACATGGGGTTTGTATCTGTTTGTACATATTTGTATATGTAAATAGTCCATGTTTGGAAACATATATTCATAAAAGGTAATAGCAAGGCTGTACTTAATATCCGTGCATAGGCTTGTGGCATATCTTTGTAATTGACGGTAATTAATAACATGAGTCACACACATTGTGTGGCAGAATGGAATTTTGGAAGCATGATGGACACGTTGTCCATTATGATTGTGGGAATAGAAGTCAAGGGACTTCTAGACAGTAATGAAAAAGAATCATGACTTGAATGAGTGTGGATTAAGGGTTCGTTACCCTTGATATGTGATTTGACTTAGTGAATAAAGCGAGTGTGCTTAGTAAGCTGCTTAGTCAGTGAGCTTAGTCATTGTTCTTTGGAAAAGATGTTAAGTCCCGAAGGACATGGTATTGCGATAGGCAGCGTTTGTAACAAGAATGGTGTAAGGACTTCGAAGATGTCTTCTTGGAAAAGACCTTCAATGAACTCCCCCCCCACTGACTCTATGACCACACCATAGAACTCAAACCTTCATTTGTCCCAAAGATTACCAAAGTATACTCTATGAATCTGACTGAGCATGAAACCTGCAAAGCATTCATTGAAGAACATCTCAAAATGGGTCAGATTGTATCATCAAAGTCACCACAAGCTACTTCATTCTTCTTCATCCCTAAGAAGGATGGCTCACTTCAACCATGTCAGGATTACTGCTACCTCAACTCCCACACTATCTGGAATGCATATCTGCTCCCTCTGGTTTCCGATCTCATTGACAACATAAAGGACTCAACTATCTTCACTAAGTTTGACATTCAATGGGGATATAACAACATCCGAATTAGAAAGGAAGACCAATGAAAAATGGCCTTCATCACTCCATTTGGACTTTTTGAATCCATGGTACTATTCTTCAGTCACAGCAATGCATCTCCCACTTTCCAAGCTTTTATGAACTATATCTTTGCAGACATGATCTTGGAACATTGGCTGAAGATTTACATGGATGACTTAGGGCTGCACACTAGGGATGATGTCGACCTCCACCACAAAAGAACTAGATGGGTACTCCAGAGGTTATGAGAACATGGACTGTTCTTGAAACTGGCCAAGTGCATTTTCAACACCCTGACAATGAACTTTTTAGACATCATCATAGGCCAAGGAAAGGCACAAATGGACCCTGCCAAACTATCCACCATCCACATCTGGAATCCACCAATGTCTATAAAGAGAGTCCGGTCTTTCATGGAATTTGCCAATTTCTATCAGAAATTCATTCCAGACTTCTTGAATATCATAGTCCCCCTTAACCTCCTTACTCAGAAGGAACAGCCATGGAAATGGACCAGCCTTCAACAATCCACCTTCAATAAACTTTGCAACATCTTCACCTCAGCACCTGTCTTATACATTTCAGACACTATGAAACCTTTCACCCTTATAACTGATGTGTCCCTCCTAGCAGCAGGTGTGGTTCTCATGCAATCTGATGAAAATGGAGACCTCCATCCTTGTGTCTATTTCTCAAAGACCTTCACTCTTGCCCAATGAAATTACAACATCTATGACAGAGAATTGCTAGCTGTTATTCTAGCCCTAGATGAGTGGAAACACTACCTCCTCAACATCCCACACCCAGTAACCATCATGACGAATCACAAAAACCTATTCTACATCAAGGACCCCTGAAAACTATCTCGCTGACAAGCACATTGGTCACTATTCCTACAGGACTTTGACATAGTCTGGCAGGTCACCCCAAGGACTAAGATGGATCCAGCCAATGCTCTCTCTCAAAAGGACCACATTGATACTGCAGACGATAACCTGAATGTAGCCATTTGCCCAGAACCTGTCATAATCCAAGCCCTGGACATCACCCTTCAGCGTCAAATCCAAAATTCCTCTACATCTGATCCTTTAGTTCTTAAGGCCATCACTGCCTTATCCAACAACACCCCACTTTTCCTCCAATCTAAGCTCTTGGACTGGTCATTCGAAGATGACCAACTATACTTCAAACAATGACTGTATATTCCCCCTAATGCCTGTCAAACCCTCATACAGTCCATACATGAAAATCCAACAACCGGACATGATGGCTGATTCTGAACTAAAGCCACATTAGAAAAGAACTTCTGGTGGCCCAGACTCTTCACATTTGTTAACAACTTCATATCTGGATGTGCTACCTGCCAACAGAACAAGACCAATATCCATCCAACTGTACCTTCCCTTAATCTGATCCCTTCCTTGCATTCCCTCCCCTTCAAACAAATATCCATCAACCTCATCACTGACTTACCTCCCTCAAATGGTTATTGAAACAACCCTAATTACTACTAGAGCTTTCAGGTTACCACAAGGAGGCTTAGACTAAGAGTCAAATGGAAGTAGGGGAAAATCCAAGAGGATCTGACTGAGGATCCCTTGGTTGTCGATTCGGGTCCTTATATACTATACTATATGTTTGTATGTATTTGGTCCATTATTCAAATAAAGTGATGGATAGCCATAAGGCTATGAAGCGGAGATTAAAACAATGAGGTAGGCATGAGTTAAGTGGTGTATCAAATGGAAGAGAAGCATAAAGCATAGCCATAGAGTAAAGGGTAACAGAAATGAGATGCATGAGGCATAAAATGAAAGCATACAAATAAAGTTAAGTTCTGTCTAGTAAAGTTCAATAAGTCCAAAAGTGTAAAGTCATAAGTCACATGATGTCAAGCATTGTGCTATCGTGAAGTCGTGACAATGTAAGCAGGATTTAGGGTAGGGTTGGTTTATACTTAGTGGATGTAAGGATCAAGGGCTTCATGACATCATAACTTTGAGGTATTTGATTTGAGCTGCAAGCCTAACGACAAGCATTAGACTTGAGTGGCTAGTTTAACCTCATTGTGGAGGAGCTTTAATCAGTGTTTGAATAAATTACAATGTTGCAAAAAGAGCATTTGTAACAGTTATGATTTACTCATGGTCATAGTAGACCATGGGCTTATGAAGGGGGTAATTCTCACCCCATGCCTCAAAACCATTGATGCTGCCAGAATAGCTCAACTCTTCCATGATTATGTATGTGTTCCAGAGATTCAGACTCTATGAAAGTATCATATCGGATAGAGGTCCACAGTTCACTTCTGCATTTGCAAGAGAACTAGTATGGTTGCTCAAGTATGATATCCAGTTATCCACAGCTTACCATCTGCAAACTGACAGTCAAACTGAACAGATCAATCAAGAAATCAAAATCTACCTTCGAATCTTTTGCTCCAACCATCCTAGAAAATGGGCAGATTTCATCACTACTGCTGAGTTCCATCATGACTCCATCACTCATAGCTCCACTAAACAGTTCCTGTTTTCTCTTATCTTTGGATATGAGCCAAGATCTTTCCCACCACTAGGAAAAACCTTTATTCCCACATTAGAAGATAGACTGACATCTCTGAGCCGAGCTAGAACTGAAGCAAAAGCTGCCCATGAATCCACTCGTTTAGCTATGATATAACAATCCACCTCTCAATTCACTCCTTGGAAGGTAGGAGACAAGGTATGGCTGGAAGCCACCAATCTCCACCTCAACCTACCATCCAGAAAACTCACCCCCAAGCAATATGGACCATTTGAAATCACTCAAGTCTTATTTCTGCTCATCTACCGATTGAAACTGCCATCCACATGGCATATCCACAAAGTATTCCATGTCTTTCTTCTATCTCCATATAAGAAAACCATCACATATAGGCCAAACTTTCCCTGACCTCCACCAGACCTCATTAATTCTGAAGAAGAATATGAAGTGGACCATATTAAGTCACATCAAGGTACTGTAGCAAGAAGACAGTACCTGACCACATGGAAAGGATATCCATCATCAGAAGACACATGAGAACCCAAATCCAACCTAAGACATGTATGGACCATCTTGTCTGCTTATAAGAAAGCCAACAACCTATGATAGGAAATTATCCAAGGAACTAAGATGGCATCTCTTCATGAGCATCCCCCTTATATGAATCCAGTCATCCAATTCTATCTCAAAAATGTCTTCCTCCCCTGCATCCTCCCACTCCTCATCTTCCTCTCACTTCCTACAATCCTCACCCTTGTGTTCATGGAATGTGTATCTAAAATATTTACCTATTTCATCTGCAACCACTCTTTACACCACCATCCTATTAGATCCTGTCCTCATAAATGCTCTTGAACATACCCCCCATTATCATGCAGACATTGTCACACATGAATTAATTCACTCATTTCACAAAACTATTCAAGCCCAACATTACCATTTTCTCTCTGCCCCAAGTGACTTACCAGCAGACTTTGGCATTTCTCTCTGTACTCTCCTTGCCAACATCCTCCACCATCTCCTACTTGCTCTCCACCACCATGGCCTACATGTCTATGTTGAACACATTGCTCCAAATGTCATTTATCTCACTTTTCACAAAATCTTCAATGCCATGACCTCCACTGAACAAGACCTCTATATCCATCACTCAGACTTGTTCATCCATCAACAGCTCAATCTGGCTCCTATCCCTCCTCCCTCCTTGGCAGAACGACTTTCCTCTCTGCCCATTACTTCAGAAGCTAGCGAAGCAGACTTGGATACTGCTATTGAATCTGTGTCTAACTGGATTGAAGAAAATATCCAATCCATCTGGTCCTTTTGGATTCCCCTTAGGCCCAGACTATCTGTTTTATCATCTTCAACTAGAGTCCTTCCCTCTGTCATCCGTCAACAACCTGCTTCTGCCATTACAGAGTGCTTCCATTGCCATATGCAAGGTCATTATTGAGAAGACTGCCCCCTCTATATTTGCCCACACTGTCACCAATCTGCCCTTAGACACACTCAATCTGCTTGTTTGTGCACCCAATGCACTTTTTGTCAAAAGTGGGGCCATGCAGATCACTTCTGTCCTTAGTGAATCTGTGGACTTTGCAATGAAGGTGGGCATGTCACAAATGACTGTATCTTTACAGTTGTTACTCTGGATCAAGTGCAAGACATTTATGGGGCTCACCGCTCCCCCTCTCCCTCCTAGACTGTGGACTTCTACTATCAAAACAGACTTGGTGTTCATTGAACCTGGGATTCAATTGTATGAAGGGGATAATGTTACAATTTTATATCTTCATTCACATCTGCTGTTGTTATCTTTCACCTCACAGACAATCTGATTTAGGATACTTCAATCTGGATATGTATCTTTTCTCCTTTGTTTATCTTCTTTTGCTTCCAAACTTCTGATTCTCTAAGACTGCTTCACCTCTCTTCCTTCTATTTCTGATGGTTGGTGTTACAACTTATCCCAGACTTATCACAACCGTGTCTACCTTTTTCCTTTCATGCTGCTTAACAATCATGTGAGTACCTTCATGGTCACATGAGTACCCCTTCAGTCATGGTATTTCTTCATCTTCGTTCCATGACGTTCCATGATCTGCTTACTCAGCAGATCACTCTTCACTATATATAACTTGTCGTGTATGTTCCCTTCCCTCAAGCTAGAGCTCCCTTAAGAGTACTTCCACTTGTACTTTGGTAGCTTGTCACTGTTATAATTCTCTTTCTTTCTTCATCGTTACTGCTATTATGCTTCGCCCAATCTACCGTCCTGTTTGGAATGGTTCGCATTACTTACAAGTATGTCTTAGTGATTGCGTCCATTCATCCACATCTCTTTCTCTTATGATCAATTCCTGAAGGTTCGTGTCTTATTTTAAATGAACAATCACTCCTTGGCCAAGTCTCTCATCTTGGCCTTGTAGTTCCTCCTTCTCACTTGTTCTATCAAGTTCTATTTCCTTCTACTGCAGATTAGCTCATCCGCAGTACTACTTACTACATTTATCTTCTATGGACCAGCCCTAAGTTAAATCAGTTATCACTACTTAAGGTGTAGGATAGCAACATGTATTCCTTTTCCTTACTTTGAATCTATTGTGCATTTCACCTAGCATATTATTTGGCAAGGGACGTTGCAACTCTTTGTGAGCTCCTCCCCTAGTTGAATCTCCTCAAGTCAGTTAGTCCCTCGCTTCATCACATGCTACCTTGTGTCTAGCACCAGGTATCGTAGCGTTAGGTCTAACAGTCACCAATCTAGCTCCTCTGTCATGTCTCCAGTGTGACTTCGTCCTCCACATTGATTGGATGCTTCCTGAACTTCTGGGCTACCTTCACAGTAGTATTATTCCTCGTCACTAAGTCGTTGCTCATCGTGCGACTTCCTCATACTCTCGTCATCGTCACTTTATTAATATGACATTGTTACAGGTGCACTCTACACTATAGTGCATTACGATTACTGAAGCTACAAGCACTATGGATATGGACTATGGACTAAGAATACGGACACTCTTAAGTTTTATCTTATCAGTACCAGACTTACTGATTACTCTTTATTTTCACATCTTCACATGTGCACATAGTCACATATCACTTATTCACCATTTCATGACTTCACAATTATCACTCTTGATGGAGTCATACTTCACAATCATCACGACCCCTATCTTTATGAGTCACGATCATAGATGAACCACACCTGATGTTTGAGACATAAGGCTATGTCTTCCATTCTACCACATTTATGCTTCTTATTCACATTAAACCCACACCTTATGTGTATGTTTATGATTCTCTTCCATTCTTACTTATTAGATACACATTGTAACATCATGGATGACACAGGATATCTCTAGATGAGACATCCATAGATATAAACACTAGTAGAGTATATATACGACCCAGGTAGAGCCAGAAGACTCTAACCAAGTCTTCCTAGAGCTTTCCCCTCTATAAGCAGTACTCAGTCTGCTAGACCTCTAGTTCCCCTTGCTAGGGTTATCACTACTATGCTCACCAGTGCTCGTCACTTAGATGTGAAGCACTAAGGAGTACAAGACTATGGCAGATGTTGCCTATGCATAAGAACATGCATATAAGAAGACCTGGACCACAGAAGGCTATACCTCTGTAGGTAGTCCATATATAAAGATCCACAAGGATGTTGTGCCTCTACGTGAGTGCCTCCCTTGTATGAAGAAGATACAACATGTTGTACAAAGAGTATACATGTTACGACCTCAGACCATAGTGGTTGAGCCATTATAGGAAGTCCATACAAGATAAGATACAGGACTACTGTAGACGTTATAGTAGCACGTTCCTGTGCTTTCCCCTATAAATAAGAACTATTATCATTGCACATACCTCTGGTTCCTAGCTTGTAAGCAAAGCTAGTCAAGTCAAGCCTACTTGGTAAAGGATACCACAAGAGTAACAAGACACTTCTCTTGGGCAACTATTATTGCCTTTTGACAGCTACACCTCAGGGGTTTAGGGTTGTTTCAGACATATCCTCGTCATTGTTGCTCTATTAGCACGACTCCTTGTCTGTTGTCCTCAGCATCATCTTTAAGAAGGGCTTTGCTTGTCTCTACCTAGGCCAAGCTTAACAAAAGCTCTAGCTTGCCTCTTGTTGGCCGTCATCAAACGCCACCACCATATCTTCCTCACAGTTTAATCCAACTTGGTCTTTCCGGCCACAACTCCTCCTTGCCCAAGAACAAAGACGACATCTCCAAGGATCTGATTCAGATCACCCCCCAGATTTCCCAGAAACTGAAGAAGAAGAATCTGAATCTGGTTCAGATGTTGACCTATTTCAGAAAGATGAAAACCTCGACCTTGCCCTGCTCAACATCCCTAGGTCACCCACTCCAGTGTCACCTACCTCATGATCTCAATCTGGTCAAATTTTTCTTGTCCTATCACCAGTCATGTCTTCTTCATCAAAACCCATAGAACTTAAGATCAACGCTCCAGAACCATATGATGGATCTGAGGAACTCCTGAAACTCTGGCTCAGAAGTGTCTTGTTTTACCTTGACACCAATGAGAAAGTCTACGACACAGACAAAATGAAGCAACTACAAACTAATAAACAACCCTATACAGGATTGCTAGTCATTGAAGTCAAAAGAGATGAGAATGGAAAAAGAGTAGAAGAGTCGAATCAAGGAATCCTCCACTTGTAGTGATGGATATCAAAGAGAACTTGATTGGAGACTTTGCATCAAAGTCCCAGCTTTATATACTACATGGGGTTTGTATCTGTTTGTACATATTTGTGTATGTAAATAGTCTGTGTTTGGAAACATATATCCATAAAAGGTAATAGCAAGGCTGTACTTAATGTCCGTGCATAGGCTTGTGGCATATCTTTGTAATTGATGGTAATTAATAACATGAGTCACACATGTTGTGTGGCAGAATGGAATTTTGGAAGCATGATGGACACATTGTCCATTATGATTGTGGAAATAGAAGTCAAGGAACTTCTAGACGGTAATAAAAAGAATCGTGACTTGAGTGAATGTTGGTTAAGGGTTCGTTACCCTTGATATGTGATTTGACTTAGTGAATAAAGCGAGTGTGCTTAGTAAGCTGCTTAGTCAGTGAGCTTAGTCATTGTTCTTTGAAAAAGATGTTAAGTTCCGAAGGACGTGGTATTGCGATAGGCAGCGTTTGTAACACTACCCCCCTTCTATGAATTGCATTCCAGGCGATTAAAGGGTTGTGTGGTCCCCTCCGGAATAGGTTTTCCACAATACTTGAAAAGTCGAATAAATTCAACTGCCAACATCCTCAACTTTCAAGGAGCATTGGGGTATTTTTTATGAAAAATTTTTATTGCTTGTTGGGCATTCTTTAGGTTGCCTTCTGGCTCCCATGTTTGGTCATCTTCCAACCATCCACACCAATGGACTAGGTATTCTAACCATCGTCCTTTCATGCGAAAATCAACAAGGTAGTCAACCTCGTATTCTTCATCACGATCTTCTGTTACGTGTGATGGACCTGCCATCGGAGCTTCCTGTCCCTGCAGCCTTTCCTTATATGGCTTTAGGCATGATACATTTATAACAGGGTGAATTTTCATTGTTTTTGGCAAGCGGAGTTCGCATGCATTAGGACCCCTCAGTGCAATGATGTCATAGGGACCGATCCACTTCTCTTGAAGTTTACGTGATGCATGTGGAAGTCAGAGATGCTCCATGCTGAGCCAAACTTTATCTCCAATCTTATACTTTGGTGCATCAGATCAATGCTTATCCACTTGTTCTTTCATTCTTTTCTTTGCTTCGTCAATATTTTTACGTGTATTTTCTAATATTTTCTCTATCTTTTCTGCCATTGCTTCAGCCGCTGGGGCCTTTGTCTTCCTTTGCTCAAATCCCATTCTTGATAGATAAGAGCGTGTGACTTCGAAGGGACTTATCTTCGTCGTTGATTGTTTCTTAATATTATAAGAGAATTGTGTCAGGGGCAACCATTCTGCCCAATTCTCCGGGTTTTCAGTGGCAAATATGCAGAGATAGCTCTGCATCTCCCGATTGATTCTTTCCATCTGGCCATCCATTTGAGGGTGAAATGCGGTGGATAGCTTCGGAGTGATGCCCAGACGTTTACATAAGTCTTTCATAACCTGCATGGCAAACTGCGGTCCGCGATCCAAAACAATTGTGTATGGGAGTCCATGATCTTTCCAGACATGGAACAAATATAACTTAGCTGTTTCTAAACTTGATATCGTCTTTGAACAAGGGACAAATTCTACTTCTTTTGAGAATCTGTCCATGACTACTAATATTGAGTTGTGTCCATCTGAAAGGGGAAGGTCGGTGACAAAATCTGTGGAGACATCCATCCATGGCATATGTGGCATGTCTAAGAGTTGGAGTTTTCCAGATGGAGCCTTATTTGTTCCCTTGAATTGTGCACATCTATCGCACCTTGATACGTAATCCTTAATGAATGTGGATAGACCAGGCCATCAATATGATCTTTCGATCAGTTCCTGTGTCTTTTCAGCACCCGGATGCCCAGCAACCAGTGTGTCATGATGTAATCTAATGATCTCTAGATGGAGATCCTTGACGATGTACTCATTTTTGGCTGGAACGTATAACCAGTTTTCTTTATCATATAGAGTGCCATTTTCTTCTTGGCATATGCCATTCTTTCGGCATAGATCACGTGCCTCAGATTCTTTTATCAACAAGGTAGCTTTTGCGACTTCTGTTCTAAGAAGATCTCCTGGATCTTCAATTTCTGTCATCTTAATGGAGCTAGGCGGGATTACTAGTATTTGCTTATTGTCGTCTTCCATCCCTGCCCTATGATCCTCTCTTCTTGATAGGGCATTAGCTTTTCCCATTGATGTCCCAGGCTTATGTACCCATTTGAAATTGAAGCACGATAAGTATTATGCCCATCTGGCTTGTCGCCGATTTAAATCCTGCTGTTTCATGAACCACTGTAGGTTGGCATGATCATTCCAGATTTCAAACTGGTGCCGAGATCCTTCTAGGTGATGTCTCCACATTTCCAATGCTTTAATCACTGAGAGCATTTCTTTGTCTGCAATTGGGTAATTGCACTCTTCCAGTTTCATACTGTGCGAAGCAAAGGCTGTGGGATGCCACTTTTCTTCTTTCTTTACCAACAGAACTGCCCCTGTTGCGTAATCTGAAGTGTTGGTTTTGAGGCGAAACTCTGATTTATCATCTGGGTAAGCCAGAATTAGAGCAGTTGTAAATTTTCTTTTTAATGTTTCAAAGGTGTGCTTCTCGGCATCACTCCATACAAAAGGAGTGTCTTTCTTGGTTAGATCATTGAGAGGGTGTGCGACTTGTGCATAGCCTTCAATGAATCTTCTATAGAAATTTGCCAATCCGAGGAAGCTTCTTACTCCTTGGACATTCTTAGGTGTGGGCCATTCCAGAATGGCTTGAACTTTATCTTGTTCCATTTTGATTCCATTGGTGGAGACCTTCATGCTGAGGAATTCCACTTCTTTGACATGGAAGGAACATTTTTTGGGTTTCACAAACAGGTCATTTTCCTGCAATCTGCGAAGAACTTCGTTCACCAACTTGGCGTGTTCTTCTACATCATCTGTCTTTGTAAATATTAATAGATCATCGATGTACACCACCACAACGTCTTCCATATCAGCGAAGATTTCATTCATCATTGCTTGGAAGGTGGCTGGTGAATTGCATAGCCCAAAGTACATCATAAGGGGTTCATAAGCTCTGTGGAAGCATACAAATGCGGCTTTCCATTTGTCTCCTTCTTTGATCCAAATGTTGTTGTAACTCCATCGTAGATCCATTTTCGTAAATAACTTGGCTCCTTTGAGCTTCTCGACCAACTGGGAAATCAGCGGTAACGGGTAATTGTTCTTCACCGTATGTTCATTCAGGTATCTGTAATCCTGAACCATTCGCTTCTTTCCATCCTTCTTTGGAACAAAGAACACCGGCGATGTTTGCAGCAACTTTGAAGGACGAATATATCCCTTTTTTAGTTGATCATCGATAAATGTGGACACTTTTTCTTGTTCTTTTATGGAAAGTGGAATGATCTGGCCTTTCTTAGGCTTGAATGAATCTTTAAGATCTATTCTGTGGTCCCATGATTTTTGCAACGGCATGTGTTCAGAGTCATGCTTATCAAATACCATGTGATACTTGTGGTAACATTTGGAAACCATTTCCTCGAATGTCTTTTCTTTCTTTTCAACAGGTTTCTCGAGCACTGCTCGTAAATAGTAGACATTCCATGCCACATCCTGTTCTTCTTCTTCTTCCTTCATGATCCACATGGGAACTTCTTGCAACATTTTGCAACTGCATGGGCATTGGGTCATCTTAACAGCACCCTTTTCCCAATCAATTTCCAGGTTATGTTGTTTCAACCAGGAATAGCCAAGGATCAATTGATTAGATCCGAGATCTGTTACCTCAGCTGTAGCTCTTTCCCAGTGACCCTGGAAATCGATTATAATTTCCGTGCAGTGCATAATGTCTCCTGCATTGTTCTGAGTTCCATCCACATTAAACACACAGATCGGGGTCTTTAGTGCTTTTAGCACAAGGCCATTACTTTTGGCCCATTTCTTGTCAATAAAGATTACGTTTGTGCCACTAACTAAGAGTGCTTTGATCCCCTTTGGGTTCTTCTTATCGTGACTTATTTTTATGTCTAGGAGAATTTCCTTAGATGGGTTCGCAGATCTAGTAAAGATCTCTTCAGGGAAATTTATTTCATCTTCTTTTTTCTTTGTTTTGTTAGAGGAATTAAGCACATCCTTTTCAGCGATGCCATGCTTCGGGCTAGCCGAAGACACCTCCTTCTAGCAATTTGATAAATCATCGTTTTGGTTGCCATCTATGGCTTCCTCCATGGAAAGAACTTCAAACCTATTTTTGGTATTTTCTTTGTTTATAACATTATGAGATCGAGCACCCTGATTACTCAATCCCATCCATGATTTACTGACTCCATTTCTTTCATTTCATAGAAGAATGCCTTCATTTCATCGAAGGACATTCCTCATACTGCTACAAAGGGATCAGCTTCTTTTGTCTTTCCCTTGCCTTTGTCTTCTTGTTTCAGGGGCGTTTCCTTCTCATGACTGCCTTCCCCCTCCGAGGTCGTTGCAGCTCGTACTTTAGATTTTAGGGCCTTCTTGCACCCCGGCTTGTGCTTAGCACCCAAGAATTTACATTCTGGGCACTGTACTTTCAGTTTTGGGCAATCCCTTACGAGATGCCCTGTTTGTCCACAATTGAAACATGAGGGGCCATTGCTCCGACTCGTGTTAGCAGTTTCGGCCTTGGCTGTCCTGGCCTCTTTCTTCTCTTTCTTTTCCCATGGTTTTGTTCCCATGGGTTTGTTAAACATCTTGTATGCCTCTAGCTGCATACCGATGCTCTTTATTTCGAATAGTGTTTGGTCGATGTTTTGCTTTCGTCGACCCTTGAATAGTTCCAGTCTTATTTCTGGATTGATTGTATTTTCAAGTAAGTAGACCCTGTGACTTTGGTCCACTCTGGATTGGTAATAAAGTTTTTTCCATCTGACAATGAATGCCAGAATGGAGCTGCTTCCTTGTACGCATTTGATAATTTCTTTCTTTGCCCAGTCTTTTTGTAATTGTGGGTGAAAGAGCTCTTCAATCTCAATGACAAGGGAGTCCCAATCGTCAATCAGACTTCTTTCCGCTGTGAGCTTTTGCAGCTCAACTTCTGCATAGAAACTTCCTTTTTCGCCCTTAAGGCAAGACAAGACTGCGTATGCCTGATTTTTCCCATAGGGTTCTGGTGCCTCATCTAATTCATTCTTCGTCATGAACTGCTTTGGGTTGTAGTCCATCCATGCCTTCATCTTTGTCCACCATTCTTTGAACTTCGCCAAGCTACCATCATAGGTGCCTGGGTCTGAGAATATCTTCACCTTTGAGGAGCCTCCTGCCTGCAGTCCTATTGCAGCAGAATTTCCTCTAGTGGCCCATGTATATACCCCCATCAATTCTCATGTGTGTTGATCTGCTTGCTCCGCATTTTCTTTCACAGTTTCCAACTGCATCTCTGCTCTAGTAAGAGCATCTTGCAATGCAAAGCGTTCATTCTCTATTGCTGCAATTCTTTCCATGGCATTTTGAAATGAAGCCAACAAGTTAGCCCAATTTTCTGCATTCAATTCTGGTACTTGTGCCATGGTAACTACTTAGTATGGATATTTCTTTAATCGTTGTAGGTAAGAGCAGGGTCATAGGTAAGGGTGGAATAAAAGGTCGTAATTGTCCGTCCTGACTTTGCTATAATTGTACCAGTAAACTTTCCTAGTACGCTTGCGCCTTATAGGTTCTGGCGAGATCTCTCTGACCCAGCCTTCTTCTAACTCTGCGGGTAAAAACTCCCTCGCTACTTGGGCAGGTATGCCTAGTAGCCACTCGTCGATGAATCCAAAGTTCGGCTCTGGAGTGACTAGCTCCGAAGGATTTGCTGAAGGGAGGGGAGATGTACTGCGAGAGGCGAATATTTCTTCTAGCAACCTCTGAGCTTGGTCGAGGTGCTCTGCGATGTTGTTGACGGACGAGATTAGCTGCTCTGCTCTGTGCCCGGATGACATGGCCGAGTAACTTTCTAATGAGGAGTTTGGCACTTAGCCAAGCATGTGAGACTCCGTACACTACTTGAAGTGAAGCTAGAAAGTAATAGCTCTTTGATACGTACTTGCAAGCGAGACCATTGTCGGGCTTGAGGAAATCAAGTTCTAATGAAGCAACTACAAACTAATAAACAACCCTATACAGGATTGCTAGTCATTGAAGTCAAAAGAGATGAGAATGGAAAAAGAGTAGAAGGGTCGAATCAAGGAATCCTCCACTTGTAGTGATGGATATCGAAGAAAACTTGATTGAAGACTTTGCATCAAAGTCCTGGCTTTATATACTACATGGGGTTTGTATCTGTTTGTACATATTTGTGTATGTAAATAGTCTGTGTTTGAAAACATGTATCTATAAAAGGTAATAGTAAGGCTGTACTTAATGTCCGTGCATAGGCTTGTGGCATATCTTTGTAATTGACGGTAATTAATAACATGAGTCACACACGTTGTGTGGCAGAATGGAAGTTTGGAAGCATGATGGACACATTGTCCATTATGATTGTGGGAATAGAAGTCAAGGGACTTCTAGACGGTAATGAAAAGAATCGTGACTTGAGTGAATGTTGGTTAAGGGTTCGTTACCCTTGATATGTGATCTGACTTAGTGAATAAAGCGAGTGTGCTTAGTAAGCTGCTTAGTCAGTGAGCTTAGTCATTGTTCTTTGAAAAAGATGTTAAGTCCCGAAGGACGTGGTATTGCGATAGGCAGTGTTTGTAACACAAAAAGAAAATCGCCTTCACTCTCTCTTATATGACGAAGGGACCTGCTGCCCACTGGGCAAACACCTTCCGAAAGACTTGTATCTCAGAATCCATGGTCTCCACTGGTACGTGGAACGACTTCATCAAGGCAGTCAAAGAAGCCTTTGAATCCACCAATTCTGCACACAAATCTATCACTTGGCTCATGAATTCTAGAGTCAGTAAAGATCTTGAACTGACTTCATATATCGCCCAGTTCTGCAACCACATAGCAACGTCAGGAATCACCGACGATAAAATCCTCATTGAATTCTTCGCCAAAGGAATTCCCTCCGGCCTCGTCCACAAGATGTATGAGGAAGCAACCTGCATAACAACCATCAAGGAATGGTATAAAAAGGTCCAAGAGTACCAAACTCTTTATGAAGAAGCCAAAGGGATTGTCGAATCTCAGCAAAAGAAATCTGCTCCGACCTATAAATCATATTTCAAGCTGGAGAAAGACCCCAACGCTATGGATGTTGATGTGAATGCCATCCGATATCCACCCAAGCTAACCCTGGAAGAAAGAGAACACCTCAGAAAGATTGGAGCTTGTTTCAAATGCTGCTAAAAAGGACATTCTGCCCATGAATGTCAAACTAAGTTCGAACCTGCTCCCGCTGCCTCAACCTCTACCCCCACAGAGAAAAAGATTCGCAAAGAAAAGAAACCCACTGACTTACCTAAATTGGAGGAAGTCGAAGAAGACTCTGACTCAGAGGACAAAAAAGAAGTCCAACGAGTATCTTTCAATCAGGATTTTTAAAGCAAAGAGCTGCCTCGATGCCAGTATCCTCCCCATCATGTAAGATAGCCACTGTATGAATAGCTACTTCAAACATGACGATTTCAATTTAACTTATTGTCCCCTCATATATGCTCAAAGACGTCAAAATCTGTGCCCTCATCAATAGTGATGCACAGATGAACTGCATCAACTGGGGTTTTATCCATAAACACAAACTCCCAACTACTCGTCTCAAGGATCAAATCTGGGTTTGCAATGCAGACAACTCTGTCAACTCTAAGGGACTAATAAAATTCACCACCACCCTTTTTGTCAACATCCAAGGCATCGTTCAAGAGATGCTCTTTTATATCATGGACTGTGGAGATGACAACATCCTTTTAGAACTCCCATGGCTCAAATGAGCAAACCCTGCAGTTGACTGGTCTGCCCGATCTCTCTCTCTCAACGAATCAAAAGATGAATCAAAAGTCCTTTTCGCTAAGTATCAAGAAGCTTATGAAGCAAATGAACACAAATTCACCAAAAAGCTTCCCCTGCCAACCTGTAAAATGGTCAAACCAGAATCTACCCCCACTCTTTTCGAATTTATGGAGTATGAAACTCAAGAGGAATTCGTAAACCGTGCTCTTCTAGCTCATGCAATTCAAAACAGAAAAACTAAAATAAGATGTACCCTTCTTCCTGAACCTATCTGCAGAACTACTTGCTCAGGCAATTGCTATCTATCCCCGAAGGTGATTTGCAAAATCACCCATGCCACCGAACTCGCGGTTGAAGCTGAAAAACTAAAACAAAAAAAAGAACTCTCCATGGAATATCGGGAATTCTTCAAAGTCTTCACTGAACCAGAAGTTGGCGAACTACCCCCATCTTGTCCCTATGACCACGAGATCAATCTTAAGGACACCTTCATGCCCAAAATAGGCAAACTATACCCCTTGTCTCAAAAAGAACGTGAAGTGACCGAAACCTTCATCAAAGAAAACCTGTGTGTGGGAAAAATCTGCCCCTCTAATTCTCCCCAAGCATCCCCTTTCTTCTTTGTCCAAAAGAAAGATGGTAAACTCTGCCCATGCCAAGACTATCATTACCTTAATGAACACACAATACGCGATGCATACCCCCTTCTGCTCATTGGCAATCTTCTCGACAAACTCAAAGGTGCCAAGGTCTTTACCAAATTTGATGTCTGGTGGGGATATAACAATGTTTGCATCAAAGATGGACACCAATGGAAAGGAGCCTTCTTAACCCACAAAGGATTATTTGAACCCATGGTCATGTTCTTTGGCATGACAAATTCCCCCGCAACATTTCAACAGTTTATGAATGACTTGTTTAGAGATATGATCACAGAAGGATGGCTGGTTATCTACATGGACGATCTCCTCATCTTTTCCGATAATGAAGAAATTCATACAGAATGAACTTGTTGCGTCTTGCAACAAATGCAAGAACTCAATCTCCACCTTTGTCTAGAAAAATGCAATTTTGCGACCAAAGAAGTCGAATACCTTGGAACGATCATTAATGAACAAGGGATGGAAATGGATCCAGTCAAACTTGAAGGCATCGCCAAATGGCCTATACCTTCATCGGTCAAAGAAGTCCAATCCTTCCTTAGATTCGCCAATTTCTATAGGTGATTTATTCAAAATTATTCTGAAATCACTCATCCCCTCATTGACCTAACCAAGAAATCTCAATCTTGGAACTGGTCTGACAAATGTCAGTCAGCGTTTGAAATGCTTAAAACCATGTTTCTCTCAAAACCCATCCTCCGCTTTCCTGACCTAACCAAATCATTCACCATCACCACCGACGCCTCCAAATTTGCATCCAGAGGTATACTTCTTCAAACGGATTCTAATGGAGAATGGCACCCTTGCTCATATCTCTCCCAGTCCTTCTCCCCTGCTGAACGAAACTATGACATCTATAATAGAGAACTCCTAGCTATTCTTCATGCACTCAAGGTGTGGAGACACTATCTCATAGGCTCCATTGATCCAGTTCAAGTCTTCACAGATCATAAAAACCTTATCTATTTCCATCAACCTCAAACATTGAACCATTGCCAAGCGCGATGGCTACTCGATATTTCAGACTATGATCTGAAATTAATTCACATACCAGGTTCAACTCTTTCAGGACCTGACACTCTTTTTTGACGCTGTAGGAGCTCGAAGCTCCCTACGTTTGTAGACTCGGTTTTCCCCACTTTCAGGTCACTCTGCGTCCTCTAGCATCCATCATGCAAGCGTCCCATCCTGTCCTGTGTTCGTCGAAGGCTGATCCACCCCCCCCCATTCGTGTGCATCTGGTCCTATCCATACC
>JBBPTP010000030.1:0-58546 GCA_038094195.1 Pulveroboletus aff. carminiporus | reverse complement strand
GAAGCATAGAGCATAGCCATAGGGTAAAGGGATAGCAGTAATGAAATGCATGAGGCATAGAAATGGAAGTGTACAAATAAAGTTAAGTTCTGTCAACTAAAGTTCAATAAGTCCAAATGTATAAAGTCATAAGTCATACAGTGTCAAGCACTATGCTGTCATGAAGTCATGACGAGTCAATAGTGTTTAGAGTAGGTGTGTTTCAAACTTAGCAGATAAAAGAGTTGTACGAGACAGGGCTTGGGGTAATTGATTTTGATAACAGGTCTAACAACAAGCATTGACCTATGTGGCGTAGTTTAACCTTATTGTGGAGAAGTATGAATCAGAGTTTGAATAAATATCAATGTTGCAAAAGAGCATTTGTAACACTATCCCCTCCTTATGAATCACATTCCAGATGATTAAAGGGTATTTCAGCAGGGCATGTTAAGTTGATTTGATTCTCATATTTTTTGAATAATTTAGGGAAGAGATTTTCATCTATATTGATGACATGTGGGGCTGCTGGGTGTAAACAGTGAAATTCTTTCATAGCGTCTTGCACATATGTTAGATTGGCTCTTGACTCCCAAGTATGTTCTGTGTCATCATAACCTTTCCAATGAATAAGATATTCCAGACATTGACTTTTGAGTCAGAAGTCTACAATGTAGTCCACCTTCCATTCATTGTCTCTATCTTTTGTGACTTGCATGGGTCCTGGTCAGTATGGTTTTTGCCCATCCAATCTTTCTTTATAAGGTTTGACTCAGAATATGTTGACAATAGGGTGGATCTTCATCAAGTGAGGCAAGCATAGCTTGACTGCATTTGGTCCCATTAACTCTATAATTTCATAAGATCCTAGCCATCTTTTGGAAAGTTTCTTAGATGCTCACATCAAGTCAAGATTTTCTGTGGAGAGTCAAACTTTGTCTCCAATGGCATAGTCTGATGCAGATGATCTATGTTTATCAGTGTTAGCCTTCATCCATTCTTGTGCTTTTAATATATTATCATAAGCTTCTTATAATACCATTTTCATTTGCTCTGCAAATGTTTCTGTGGTGGGTGCTTTAGATGTCCCTTGTTCAAATTCCATTCTTGAATGATATGAACATGTAACTTTGAAGGATGTCTTCTTTGTAGAAGCATTACATTTAGAATTATACAAGAATTGGGTGAGAGCTAGCTAGTCAACCCATTCATGTTGTCACTCTGCTGTAAATATGTGAAGATATTATTGTACTTCATGCTTACAAAGCTCTTGCATTACGGCTGATGTGAATTGAAGTCTATGATCAGAAATGATGGATTTGGGAAGACTGTGATGCTTTCAGATATAATTTAGATAGAGTTTGGCTGTGTCTAGGGCTGTGCACATCTTATGCATGAGAATAAATTTGACTTCCTTTGAGAAGTGATCAACAACCATCAAGATCACGTCAAATTCATGAGACTTGGGAAGATCTATAATAAAATCAGCTGATATATGTTCCCATGGAGTTTGAGGTGCTTCTAAAGGTTGCAACAAGCCAGCTAGGGCTTGGTTTGATCCTTTGAAATGTTGGCACCTGTCACAACATTTGACATAATCCTTGACATAAGTAGCCATTCCTGGCCATCAGTAACTGCACTACAGTAGTTTTATGATTTTCTCATATCCAGAATAACTGGCAACTGGAGTATCATGGTGAAGTCTGGTAACTTCCATGCATAAGAGTGGATACTGGGGTGTATCCAGGACATATATTCTGTCATATTGGTCATATAATAGACCATCATCATATATTTCAAGTTTTTCTTTTTCAAGTACCTTTTGGGTTTGCATTTCCATCAGGCACATTGTTGCATTAAAAATGCATTGCTTGATTGAGACCTCTTCATCTGAGATCAGAAGTGTTTGTCTGATCTTATCCAGAAAGATAATAACAATTCCTTTATTGTCATCTTTAATCTCTTTAAGGTGATCTTCTCTTCTAGATAGGGTATTGGCTTTTTCCATTATGATTCTAGTCTTATATAGCCATATACAGTTAAATCTTGATAAATATTGTGACCATTGTGCTTGGCAATGATTGAGGTCTTGCCTTGTCATGAAGAATTGTAAATTGGCATGATTGTTCCATATTTCAAACTCATGCCATGTACCTTCTAGGTAGTGTCTTCAAACTTCCAATGTGCATATTACACTGAGCATTTCTTTGTCAGCAATTGAATAATTTCTTTCTGTGAAGTTAAGGGTGTGAGAGAAATAGATGATAGGATGCTATTTGTCATCATTTTCATAAACAGAGAGCACTGCTCCTGTTGTGAATTCTAATGAGTCAGCTTCAAGCTGAAATTTCTTATCATTGTCCAGATAGATGAGTATAGATGCCATGGTAAATGCTTGTTTAAGCATATCAAATGCTTCTTGTTGTGGACTTTCCCATGTGAATTTAGTATCCTTCTTCATCAGATCATGGCCTAGCCACTTTAGCAAAGTCTTTGATGAATCTGTGATAGAAGTTCACAAGTCCTAGGAATGCATGGACATCATGCACTGTCTTTGGTGTGAACCATTCCAGAATAGCTTTAACTTTCAATTCATCCATTCTAATGCCATCTTGTTTCATAAATATGCCTAGAAATTCAATTTCTGTGGTGTGGAACATACATTTTTCTGGTTTGATGAATAGATCATTTTCTTCTAAGCAATAAAGGACTTCTAGTATGATTTTGTCATGTTTTTCCTTATTGTTGTCTTTGATGAATATTAATAGGTTGTTGATGTAGACCATCATGACTGCTTTCATATCAGCAAAGATTTTATTCATCATTGCTTGGAATGTGGCAGGGGAGTTGCATAATCCAAAGTATATGACAAGGGGTTCAAATGCTCCTCTGAAGCAAATGAAGGCTGCTTTCCATTTGTCACCTTCTTTGATGCATACATTGTTGTATTCTCATCTAAGATCCATTTTCATGAATAATTTAGCCCCTTTTAGTTTATCAACCAGCTGTGAAATGAGTGGCAGTGGATAGTTGTTCTTGACTGTGTATTCATTTAGATATCAGTAATCTTATACCATCCATTTTCATCCATTCTTCTTTGGAATGAAGAACACCAGTGACATTTGAGGGGATTTAGAGGGTCTTATGTAACTCTTCTTTAATTGATCATCTATGAACACTGAAACTTTCTCCTGTTCCATGACAGAGAGGGGTATGATATGTCCTTTTTTAGGTTTAAATGTATCTTTGAGATCTATGACATGATCCTAGAGTTTTCATATGGGCATGCGTTCACTTTCTCCTTTGTGAAATACTTTAAGGAATTTATAAAACTGCTTTGATACAAGCTACTCTACAGTCTTGTCTGTCTTAATAGGTTGTTCAGTAGCAGCTCATAGATGGTAGGCCATATATGCTTGTTTCTGTTCTTCCTTATCCATTGTGGCCAAAAAAGTGCTGTGATCTGAGAGCATATGGTAAGATCTAGGGCATCGGTTAAGTTTTACTGTTCCCTTAGCCCAGTCTATTTCAGGGTTATGGCATTTAAGCCAAGAATATCCCAGGATTAACTGATTCTTTCCCAGAGTTATGACTTCTACCAATACTTGTTCCTGATGACCTTGATACGTGATAATTAAATCCATGGAATGGGTGATTGATCTGGCAGAATTCTTTATTCCATCTACATCGTAGACCAGAATAAATCAAGGTAAGGGCTTCATTGGTAATTGATTCTTTTCAGCCCATGCTTTGTCAATGAATATGATGTTAGTGCCACTGTCTGTTATAAATGCTATCTAATGCAATACCTTGTCCTTCAGAACTTAACTCTTTTTCCATGAATCAATGACTAAGCTCACTGACTAAGCAGCTTACTAAGCACATTCACTTTATTCTCCCAAGTCAAGTCACACATCAAAGGTAATGAACCCTTGACTCACACTCTTTAAAGTCATGCTTCTATTTTCATTTCCATCTAGAAGTCCCTTGACTTCTATTCTCATGATTATAATGGACAACGTGTCCATCATGCTTCCTAACTTCCATTCTCCCACACAACATGTGTGCAGCATGCCATTAATCTCCATATATCAAAGATATGCCACAAGCCTATGCATAGATATTAAGTACAGCTTTATCATTACCTTTTATGAATATATGTTTTCTAACACAGACTATTTACTTACACAAATAAGTACAAATAAGTACAAACCCCATATAGTATATAAACCTTCGCTTTGATGCAAAGTCCCTCCAATCTAGTTCTTTTTGATACTCATTACTACAAGTGGGGAGTTCCTAGATTTGACCCTCTGCTCTCACTCATTCTCTTATCTTTTGACAACGACAACTATCAAACCTGTATAGGATTGTTTATAGCTTGTAGTTGCTTCACTGTCTAGCAGTGCATCCACTTTAGTCATCAATTTCTTATTTTGCTCAGGAGCAATGGTAACTTCCAAATTAATCTCCTTTTGAACATTTACATTTTGAATAAAAATTTCTTCTGGGATTTTGTTGTCATCATTCTTCTTCAGATGTGAAATGGTGCAAAAAGAGTGATCCTTGCAGATGCTCTGGCAAACCTCTCCATTGAGAGAGTCCCCATTTATGGAATCTATAAATACATCTGAGTCTAAACTTTCTTCAACCTCCAGGGTTGCATAATGATTCCTTCTTGCAATGTCCCTGTCTGGTGCAGTTATGTCACCTTGCCTATTTCCTTCTCTTTTGAGCAGGTGACAAATAAATCTTTGAAGTAGGCCTTAGCCTCTTCATGTGTCATTTTCTAAACCATACAGTCCAGGTTTGATTTCAAACTCCTTGAATTTTCATCTTTGGAGTTGCTCCACTCCTCAGCCACTCCAGCCTTTCAATCTTTTCCTTTCAGGCATTCTTTCTTATGAGCACCCCTCATATATTTGCACTTGGGGCACTCAACCTTCAGTTTTGGGCACTCTTTCAAAGAGTGGCCTTCCTTTCTGCAGTTGTAGCATTTGAACGGTCTGCAGTCCATTGTGTCAATGTCCATGACATTGGACTTCTTTTGTCCTTTGCCTTTGAAATTACTTCTTTGAGTGGTATGGCCCATTATGAAATCAAGGGCTTCTTTCACTGTATTGACTTGGCAGATTTCAGTAAGGTAGGCTGTTGGCATTTGCTGCCATTTGCCTTCTTTGAAGATTTGGGAAATGATGCTCCTTGAAACATTTTTCTTCAATAACTTCACAGCATTGGAGTCATCAAGAGATGCTTGGTTGTAAAGCAATTTCCACTTTATAATGAATTCGTTGATAGATATATTGCCCTGTGTAAACCTCTCAATTTGTTTGCAGACCCAGTCTACTTTGTTGGTGGATCTAAAAAGACCCTCCATTTCTTGTTCCAGCATGGCCCACATATAGGCCCATCCTTTGACTAAGCATATTTCTGCAAACCAGCTCACTTTTACACTGGTGAGTCATGAGAGAACAGCAAGTACTGCATTGTATGAGCTGGACATGATAGCTATGCTATTAATGGCAAGCCAAGCTTTCATCTTGCTCCACCATTCTTCGAACTTTACCCTTGAACTGTCATAGATTTTAGGGTCTGAGAATATTTCAACTTTTCAGGAATAACCTCCCATGATTGCAGCTTGTCCTACTGCTGTCTGTGCTTCTACCATTGCTTGTGCAGCTGCTTGTGCTCTTAGGGTCATAAGCTCAACTTGTTGAGCATTGATAGTGGCATTGAGTTGTGTAATCACAGTGCTTGCTGTGTTGAATTCTGTGATGATGGTGTTTGCTTGATCCATCCAACTGGCAGATTGGTCATGGAGCACTTGTGAAAGAGACATGGTGAATGATGTTTATTACAAAAACTTGACAGAGCGATGTAGAGATATCCGAGGTCATAGGACCTTAGTTGTATATGCTTTGTCTGTAAATGGTTCACCTCCTCTGAGCCTCCTTATACTAGGTATGGCTTGTCTTTTCCTCTGATGCTTCCCATGTACAGAGGGTTCTTCTTCTTCTGCCTTTCTCTTGGCAGGTCTTAGTGGTATGTACAGTACCAGTTCTTCAATTTCTTTCTTAATTTCTGCCTCTAATATTGAAACAGGAGTTAAAGAAGAGCTGGTGGTTGTTTCATTTGACCACAAGTGGATAGGTAGTGGTGGGACATAAAGTGGGGCTGGGTCTGGGAGAATCAGCATGTCATTTGGGTCTACAGACTGGTCTCTCAAGGAACAGGTCTGATCAGTGATGGGTGAGATACTGTCCTTGAAGGTCCCTGCTTCCTCGAACTTATTGAAGAGAATGGCAGTGGCATAGAGGTCAGTTAACTCTTTCAATGGGTCTAGGCCAGCTTTCTCTAGTATACCTAACAACCAATCTGCTGGTGATGTGGGTGAAGAACTTCTTAGTGTGGATTGTGAGTCTATGACACTCTGACTCCTGTCTTCTCGAGATGCAAGGGGCTCAGAGTCTCTGCTGGCTGCTACTACTAAGGTCTGCTCAGCTACTATGTGCAAAGCAGTGTACAAGAAGTGAAAAGGGCCCTGTTGGGCATTGGCAGCTAGAAAAGGAGAGAGGGAGTGGTGAGCATTGAAGACCACTAGCTTAACATGAGTATGGCTTCGTCTTCATAAATCATAACATTCACTTGTGATGTTTGCTTGTAGATGAAAGTGGTAAGGTAAATGCAAGAGTCAGATCCTAATGAAACAACCCTAATTGCTACTAGAGCTTTCAGATTACCACTAGGCAGTGTAGACTTAGAGATGAGCAGATAAGGGGAAAACTCAAAAGAATTTGACTGAGGATACCTTGGTCATTAATTTGGGTCCTTATATACCCTACTACATGTTTGTATATATTTGATCTATTATCCAAATAGAGATGTGAACAGTCATAAGGCTATGAAGCAGAGATTAAAACAGTGAGGCAAGCATAAGTCAAGTGGCATATCAAAATGAAAGAGAAGCATAGAGCATAGCCATAGGGTAAAGGGATAGCAGTAATGAAATGCATGAGGCATAGAAATGGAAGTGTACAAATAAAGTTAAGTTCTGTCAACTAAAGTTCAATAAGTCCAAATGTATAAAGTTATAAGTCACACAATGTCAAGTACTGTGCTGTCATGAAGTCATGACGAGTCAATGGTGTTTAGGGTAGGTATGTTTCAAACTTAGCAGGTAAAAGAGTTGTACGAGACAGAGCTTGGGATAATTGATTTTGATGACAAGTCTAATGACAAGCATTAGACCTGCATGGCATAGTTTAACCTCATTATGGAGGAGTATGAATCAGAGTTTGAATAAATATCGATGTTGCAAAAGAGCATTTATAACAATAATCATGAAATAGTGAAATAGTGAAATTGTGAAATATGACCATGTGCACATGTAAAGATGTGAAGATGTGAAAATAAAGAGTAATCAGTAAAACCAGTACTGATAAGATAAAGACTTAAGAAATGAATATCTGTTACAACTTATCCCAGACTTATCGCAATTGTGTATACTCTTTTCCTTTTCTCATCGCTTACCAATTATGTGAGTACCCTTGCAGTTATTTGTGTACCTGCACAGTCATGGCATTTCTTCTTCATTATTCCATGACTTTCCATGATCTGCTTATTCAGCAGATCGCCTTTCACTACTTAAACCCCATCGCACCAGTTACCTTCCCTTAAGCTAGAGCTCCCTCAGAGTACTCCCACTTGTACTAGGTAGCTTGTCCCCAATCTAGCTCTCTCAAGTCTCGTCTCCTGTGTGTCTTCACTCTCCACCTTGATTGAGCGCTCTCCGAACTTCTAGGCTACCCTAGTGGTAGTATCTTTCCTCATCACTAAGTCATTGCTTCTTGCTCGACTTCCTCATACCCTCGTCATCGCAGCTCATATAGCATGACCCATCCCTGCATTCATAGTCATTATCTTACGACTTCTCTGTCGTCGTCTCCATAACTTCTAAGAGGGCTTTGCTTGTTCCTACCAGGACCAAGCTTAACAATATCCATGTTCTTAGTCCATATTTGTAGTGCTTGTAACTTCAGTAATCATAATGCACTATAGCATAGAGTGCACCTATAACACTATGCAACTCTCTAGCCATATTCCAAGTGATGATGAATGAAATCTTCACAGATATAGAAGCAGTTGTGGTTGTTTACATTGATAATCTATTAATATTCACCAAAGATGATAACAAAGAGAAATATGACAAGTGCTAGAAGTCCTTTATTGACTAGAAGAAAATGACTTATTCATCAAACTAGAAAAATGCATGTTCCACACCATGAAAATTGAATTTCTAGACATGTTTATGGAACAAGACAGCATTAGAATGGACAAATCTAAAGTTAAAGCTATTCTGGAATGGCCTGCATCCAAGACAGTGTGTGGTGTTCATGCTTTCCTTGAACTTGCAAACTTCTATCACAGATTTATTAAAGACTTCACTAAAGTGGCTAGATCACTCCATGACTTGACAAAGAAAGATACTAAATTTGCATGGAAAAGTCTGCAACAAGAAGCATTTGATATGCTCAAAAAAGCCTTTACCATGGCATCTATACTTGCCTATCTAGATATAGATAAGAAATTCCAGCCTAACTCATCAGGAATTTACAATAGGAGCTATGCTCTCTGTTTACAAAGCTGATGACAAATAGCATTCAGTCACATATTTCTTCCATGCTCTTAACTCCACTGAAAGAAACTATCCAATCACTAATAAAGAAATGCTCAGTGTAATATGAGCATTGGAAGTTTGGAGACACCACCTTGAAGGTGCACAGCATGAGTTTGAAATATGGAACAACCATGCCAATCTACAGTTCTTTATGATGCAACAAGACCTCAATCATCACCAAGCACAATGGTCACAATATTTATTAAGATTCAATTGCATTTGAATACATAAGGCTGGAACCACTATGAAAAAAGCTGATGCCCTATCAAGATGAGAAGATCACCTTGAAGGGATTAAAGATGACAATAAAGAAATCATTGTTATCTTCCTAGATAATATCAGACAGACACTTCTGATCTCAGATGAAGGAGTCTCAATCAAGCAATGCATTTTTAATGCAACTATGTGCCTAATGGAATGCAAACCTGAAAGGTACTTAAAAAAGAAAAACTAGAAATCCATGATGATGGTCTATTGTATGACCAATATAAAAGAATATATATTCTGAATACACCTCAGTATCCACTCCTACATATGGAAGTCACTAGACTTCACCACAACACTCCAGTTGCTGGTCATCCTAAATATGAAAAAACTATCGTTACAAATGCTATCTAATGTAATATCTCATCCTTTGGAACTTAACATTTTTCTTGATGAACAATAACTAAGCTTGCCGACTAAGTAGCTTATTAAGACACTTGTTCATTTTTAACAAGTCAAGTCACATATCAAGGAAACAAACCCTTGACTCACACTCTTTCAAGTCATGCTTCTATTTTCATTTCCAAGTAGAAGTTTCTTAACTTCTATTTCTCACAATCATATCAGACAATATGTCCATCATGCTTTTAAACTTCTATTCTCCCACATAACATGTGTGACTCATGCCTTTAATTTTTATTTATTTTAAAAATACATCACAAGCCTATGCATAGATATATTTTGAGTCACAATGACTCATCATGGATAGCCTTGATACTATATATGGATATATATTTTCTAACATGGACTATTTACCTAGTAAATATGTACAAATAGATACAAATTCTCATATAGTATATGAAACAACTACAAGTTAACAAATAACTCTATATAGGATTGCAACTTGTCAAAGTCAAAGGATAAAAGGATGTAATAGAGAAAGGGTCGAATCAAGAAGCTCTCCACTTGTAATAATGAGACTCAAAAGAACTTGATTGAGGGCTTTGGTCATCAAAGTCCCGACTTATATACTATATAGGGTTTGTATCTATTTGTACATATTTGTATATGTAAATAGTTCATCTTTGAAGACATATATTCTAATATGGTAATGAGGCTGTCTGTGACAAGTCATTGTAATTTGAAACATATCTATGCATAGCCTTGTGGCATATCTTTGAAATAATGGAGATTAAAGGCATGAGTCACACATGTTGTGTGGCAGAATGGAAACATAAAAGCATGATGGACATGTTGTCCATAATGATATGAGAAATAGAAGTTAAGGAACTTCTACTCGGAAATAAAGCAAGAAGCATGACTTATAACAAGAGTGGGTCAAGAGTTCATATCCTTGATATATGACTTGACTTGTGAAAATAAAGCAAACATGCTTAGTAAGCTGCTTAGTCAGTGAGCTTAGTCATTGTTTTGATGAAAAAGAGTTAAGTCCTATAGGACGAGGTATTACTTTAGATAGCATTTATAATAGTATATAAGTCAGACCTTAGTCACAGAGTCCCTCAATCAAGTTCTCTTGTCATTCATCACTACAAGTGGGGGATACCTTGATTTGACCCTTATATCTTTCTCATCCTCATATCTTTTGTTCTTCAGCAAGATGTAATCCTGTATAGGGTTGTCATAGTTTTGTAGTTGTTATAACTATTGAACTACTGCAATGCAGTTATTGGTGGCCAGGAATGGCTACTTACATTAAGGATTATGTTAAACATTGTGACAGGTGCTAATATTTCAAAGGATCAAACCAAGCCCCAGTTAGCTTGCTACAATCTTTAGAAGCACCTCAAATTCCATGGGAACATATCTCAGCCAATTTTATTACAGACCTTTCTAAATCTCATGGATTTGATGTGATCTTGACAGTCATAGATCGCTTCTCAAAGAAAGTTGAATTTGTATCCATGCATAAGACAAGCACAGCCCTGAATATGGCCAAACTCTATCTAAATTATATTTGAAAGCATCATAGTCTTCTCAAATCCATTATCTCTAATCATGGACCTCAATTCACATTAGCTGTTATAAAAGAGCTTTGTAAGTGTCTTGACATAGATTGCTGTCTCTCTATAGCATTTCATCCATAAACAGATGGTCAGACAGAATAGATAAATTGCAAAGTACAACAATACATACCTTCACATATTTATAGCAGAACAACAATACAAATGAGTTGATTGGCTAGCTCTTGCTCAATTCTCATATAACTCTAAATGTAATGCTTCTACAAAGAAGACACCCTTTGAAGTCATGCATTCATATCACCCTAGAATGGAATTTGAACAAGAGTCATCTAAAGCACCCACAGTGAAAACATTTGCTGAGCAAATGAAGACTGTACTATAAGAAGCTTATAATAATATATTAAAAGCACAAGAACAGATGAAGACTAACATCAATAAATATAGATCATCTGCCCTAGACTATGCCATTGAAGACAAAGTTTAGCTCTCCATAAAAAACCTCTGCTTGATGCAGACTTCTAAGAAGCTTTCTGAAAGATGGCTAGGTGTCTATGAAATTATTGAGCTAATGGGACCAAATGCAGTCAAGCTACACTTGCCTCACTCAATGAAAATTCACCCCATCATTAATATATCCCAGATTAAACTCTATAAAGAAAGATTGGACAGTCAAGAATCATATCACCTGGGACCTATGCAAGTCACAAAAGATAGAGACAATAAATGGAAGGTAGACTACATTGTAGACTCCTGACTCAAAGGCTGACATCTGGAATATCTTATTCACTGGAAAGATTATGACAACATAGAATGTACTTGGGAGCTGAGAACCAATTTAACACATGTGCAAGACACTGTGAAAGAATTTATCAACTACATTCAGTAGCCTCATGTGTCATCAATATTGATGAAAACCTATTCTCTAAATTATTTGAAAAATACAAGAATCAAACCAACTTAACATGCCCTGCCAAAATATCCTTCAATCACCTGGAATGTGATTCATAAGGAGGAAATAGTGTTATAAACACTCTTTTTGCAATATCTTAACTTATTCAAACTCTGATTCATGCTCCTCCATAATGAGGTTAAACTATGTCACACAAGTCTAATGCTTGTTGCTAGACTTGATGTCCAAATCAATTACTCCAAGATCTGTCTTGTTCACCATTCTATCCACTAAGTCTAAAACAACCTGCACTAAACTCCATTGACTCTGCATGACTTCATGACAGCACAGTGCTTGACACTTTGCAACTTATGACATTATGCATTTGAACTAATTGAACTTTATATGACAAAACTTAACTTTATTCATATGCTTTCTGAAATGACTAACCCACTGAAGGATCAGCTGTTTGAGCTGTAGAACAATAGTGGTGAGTCTGAACCTCCTAGCAAGTAGGAAACTTCAAGAGGACAAGACTAGTGTCCTTTAGAGCTGGGGGCATCCCTTATATACTATTCTATAGTTTGTACAAGTGTATACTACATCTAAGATATGCTATGCTAGGATATTGCATGTATACTTCATGTTATACATGCATACTAGGCTATGTCTACAATATATTTTTAGGAGGAAGGTTTCTAGACTAGTTCTAGACTTAGGTGTGGCATGTAGTGAATGGTTGTGGTCTAGGGTATGTTGTACATGTGTAGGGTATAGGGTTAACTGTGTAATGCAAGTGTAGTGAGGCATTGCATGAGGCATACCTATACTAGAGTGCATGGTAATAAATTTGATGTAGAGTGACAGAAATTCATATTTTGGTCAAGCCCTTTGTGTAGCATATGGTCAGGGATATCTACTGCACAGCTGCTATGTTCAGCAGTTTACATTTCCCATAGTTGATCTGCATATTTTGCAAATCTGAATAAACAGTCCTCTAGAGTATTCTTTTAGTAATCTGTCCATATAATTTTGAGGATTTAATATTGTGGCTTTGAATTGCTATGAGGCACCAAACATGTTGAACATATGTTCAGCACATGTTCAGCACATGTTCAGCAGCTTATGTAAGCCTGAGTTTTGAAGTGGAAATACTCAAAATATGCTCTAGAGGTACTTTCAACTATAATCTAAGTGTCTTGAGTGTTTTATTGGTAGTTCCGGTCCTCTGTGGTGTGTAGTACTGATTTTAGGCGATTTGGGGTGATAAGTACTGCACAGCCACCAAGGTGTACCATGAGTACATCAGTTAGTACGCAATTTTGGCAACCATTAGCCAGGTTCTTCTGTTCTTTGTATATATATTGATTGATGGTAAATGTATCGTCCTCTACTAGTCTGATAGCTATGGGGCTTTCTAGTAGTGTATTATTCACATTGTAACAGCACTAAGAGGGTAACAGATTGTAATAGTTACAAATGCTGCCTTTGCAATACATCACACATTCCAGCTATAAGAAACAACTTTTTTTTCAATAAACAATGACTAAGCATGCTGACTAAGCTGCTTACTAAGACACACTTGTTATTTCTTTCAAGTCAAGTCATACATCAAGAGAGCATAACCCTTGACCCACATTTGTTCAAGTCATAATTCTTGTTTAATCTTCAAGTAGAAGTTCCTTAACTTCTATTTTCCATGATTATTCAGACAACATGTCCATCATGCTTCTTAACTTCCATTCTGCTACACAATATATATGACTTATGTTATTAATCTCTGTTATTTCAAAGATACACCACAAGGCTATGTATAGATATGTTTTAAGTTATGATAACTCATCACAGACAGCCTCCTTACTATATATAGATATATATTTTCTAGGATGGACTATTTATAATACAAATATATACAAATAGATATATATATCCATGTAGTATATAAGTTGGGCCTCTGTCATCAGAGTTTCTTAATCAAGTTCTCTTTGGTTCTCATCACTACTAGTGAAGAGTCTCTTGATTTAACCCATCTACTATTTCTTTTCATCTTTTGACTTCTACTTGGCCAGTGCTGTATAGTGCTATGACTCCTTTTTAGTAGTTATATCATTAATGAATGCTGCTTTTCTTTCTTTGGTCTAGAGAATATCATTATCTTTTTCTCTTCAATCTTAGGATTTTCATCTTTTGAACCATCAATGAATAAAACAAAAAATTTATTTTTATAAGAAGTACGTACATAATGAATCTATGCTAATGTTCTTTGGATCTATAGACCAATTCTTTACTGCAATCTAGTAAGAAAATCCTTTTCAATCTAGTCTATCTTTTTTGTCAGATCTTCTATATTCTTGTATTCAATTTTCTTATCATGGAATATTATTTTATGAATGCAGCAAGGACAAGGTGGATGTACAGCACAAGGTCATGGTCCTGAACACTTTGTATACTTTTTTTCAGCTTGTGCTTTCCCTATGTCCATAGGAACACCTTGACCTATGAAAGTTTCAACAGCATTTGGATGTACTGCTGATATAGAAGTAATGGCAGTGGATTTTGATTGAGAAGAGAAGGAAGGAGTATTTGCAGTGGCTTGATGTAGTTGCCACTATTGTTAGATTGTGGATGTAATGACTCCACTAGCCACTTTCCTTGCTATAATCTCATTAAAAACTATTTTGATCTTGATTAGGGCCTTGTTTTATTTGATAATATTATAATCATTGAGAAGATTAGGCTGAGATTTCTACATGTATTCAATAATGTCATTTTTAATACTATTGCAGACAATTCCAATCAAAATTCAACCATAAGTTGAAACAACTCTAATTGCACTAGACTTTCAGATTACCACTAGGAGGCTTAGACTGGAGAGGCAGATGGAAGTAGGGGAAAATCCAAGAGGATCTGACTGAGGATCCCTTGGTTGTTGATTTGGATCCTTATATACTATGTTACATATTTGTATCTATTTGGTCTATTATCCAAATGAAGTCATAAACAGCCATAAGACTGTTATAATCCTTTTTCTTTATTCTTTCATCACTCTATTCCCCTTCAAATAACCTACCATCCTGTTGGGAATAACCTGATATATCTATCATCACTTTCTTTTACTAGTTTCTCCACACCAACCTCAGCTTATTTTCTTATGATAACACTCCTGAAAGGGTAGGTCTTATTTCTTCTTTTCTTTAAGACATAGACAATCACTCCTTAACTAATTCTCTTGTATTGATTTTATAGTTCTTATTAGTCATCAACATTCTCTTACCTTCTCTATTGTTCTACTGCATATTTAACTAATCTGCAGTATACTTTCCATTTACATCTCTAGCAGGCCAGTCCTATAGCAAATCAGCTGTCACTACTTAAACTGTAGCTCTCTTGAACAGCCTCTTTTCTCTACTTTGAATCTATTCATACTTTCTGCCTAGCATAACTTACATGTTTATTGAGGACATTGTGACTCTTTGTGAGCTCCTTCCTCAGTAGAATCTCCTTGAGTCTGGTTATCCCTAGCTTCAAGAACTCACCACCTTGTATTTTACACAAGGTGTTGTAATACTAGATCTAACAAAGGCTATGAAGAAGTAGAAATGAAGAACATGAGGTGTGGTAGATCAGAATGAAAGTAAAGCATAGCAATATATAGCCATAGGATAAAGGATAGTAGTAATGAAATGCATGAGGCATAGAAATGAAAGTGTTACAATGTGAATAATATACTACTAGAAAGCCACATGGCTACCAGACTAGTAGAGGATGATATATTTACCATCAATCAATATATATACAAAGAACAGAAGAACCTAGCTAATAGTTGTCAAAATTGTGTACTAACTGATGTACTCATGGTACACCTTGGTGGCTGTGCAGTACTTATCACCCCAAATCGCCTAAAATCAGTACTACACACCACAGAGGGCCGGAACTACCAATAAAACACTCAAGACACTTAGATTATAGTTGAAAGTACCTCTAGAGCATATTTTGAGTATTTCCACTTCAAAACTCAGGCTTACATAAGCTGCTGAACATGTGCTGAACATGCGCTGAACATATGTTCAACATGTTTGGTGCCTCATAGCAATTCAAAGCCACAATATTAAATCCTCAAAATTATATGGACAGATTACTAAAAGAATACTCTAGAGGACTATCTATTCAGATTTGCAAAATATGCGGACCAACTATGGGAAATGTAAACTGCTGAACATAGCAGCTGTGCAGTAGGTATCCCTGACCATATGCTACACAAAGGGCTTGACCAAAATATGAATTTCTGTCACTCTACATCAAATTTATTACCATGCGCTCTAGTACAGGTATACCTCATGCAATGCCTCACTACACTTGCATTACACAGTTAACCCTATACTCTACACATGTACAACATACCCTAGACCACAACCATTCACTACATGCCACACCTAAGTCTAGAACTAGTCTAGAAACCTTCCTCCTAAAAATATATTGTAGACATTGTTACAAACGCTCTTTTTGCAACATTGTAACTTATTCAAAACCCCAATTAAAGCTCCTCTGCAATGAGGTTAAACTAGCCACTCAAGTCTAATGCTTGTCATTAGGCTTGCAGCTCAAATTAATTACCCCAAAGTCACGACGTTACGAATCCCTTAACCTTTACATCCGCTAAGTCTGAACCAACCCTACCCTAAACCTGCTAACACTTTCACGAATTCATGATAGCATGATGCTTGCCATCATGTGACTAACGACTTCACATTTCTGGACTTATTGAACTTTAGTGGACAGAACTTAACTTTATTTGTATGCTTCCATTTCATGCCTCATGCATTTCATTTCTGCTACCCCTTTACCCTATGGCTATGCTTTATGCTTCCCTTCCATCTGATATGCCATCTGACTCATGTTTATCTCATTGTTTTAATTACCGCTTCACAGCCTTATGACTGTTCATCCCTTTATTTGAATAATGGACCAAATATGTACAAATATATAGTAGGGTATATAAGGATCCAAATTGACGACCAAGGAATCCTCAGTCAGATCCTCTTGGGTATTTCCCCTCATCTGCTCATTCTATAAGTCTATGCTGCCTAGTAGTAACCTGAAAGCTCTAGTAGCAATTAGGATTGTTTCATTAGGATCTGACTATTGCATCTTCACCTTACCACCTCACCTACAAGCACACATCGCAAGTAGGTGCCACATTCTATGAAGAAGAAGCCATGCTCACGATGAGTTAGTGGTCTTCAATGCTCACCACTCCCTCTCTCCCTTCCCATCTGCTTCAGTCCAACAGGGCCCTTCTCACTTTTTATATGCTGCTTCATGCATAGTAGCAGAGCAAACCTTAGATGTAGTAGCAGCCAGCAGAGACCCTGAGCCACTTGCACCTCGAGAGGTCAGGAGCCCAAGCATCACAGATTCGCAACCTGCATTAAGAAGTTCTTTACCCACATCACTGGCAGATCGGTTCTTAGTGGTGTTAGAGAAAGCAGGGTTAGATTTCCTAAAAGAACTCACCAACCCCTACGCTGCTGCCATCCTCTTCAATGAGTTCGAGGAAGCAGGAACCTTTGAGGACAGTACCTTGCCCATCACCGACCCCAACCTTTTGTTGAGAGACCGGTCCTACGACCCCAACAATGAACCAACAGTACCAGACCCAGTATCCCTTTATGTCCTGCCCCCGCCTATCTGCTTGTGGTCAAACGAAACAATCACCAGCTCTCCTTTAAACCCCATCTCAATATTAGAGGCAGAAATTAAGAAAGAAGAAGAAGAAGTGGTACTATATGTACCATTAAGACCTGCCAAGAGAAAGGCAGAAGACGAAGAACCCTCTGTACATGGGAAGTGTCAGAGGAAAAGAAGAGCCATACCTAGCATAAGGAGGCTCAGAGGAGATGAACCATTCACAGACGAAAACTATACCACGAAGGTACTACGACCCCGGTTGTCTTTACACTGCCCCAAAAAGTTTTTGTAAATCAATAAATGTTCATCATATCTCTCTCACAAGTGCTCCATGACTCCAGCGCAAGCTGGACAGACCAGGCAAATGCAATTATCGCAGAATTCAATATGGTGAGCTCAGTAATCTCACAACTCAATGCAACCATCAACGCCCAGCAAGTAGAGCTGGCAATGCTAAGGGCACAAGCAGCAGCACATGCCACAGCAGGAGCACAAGCAGCCATAGGCCAAGCAGCAACCATGGGAGGTTATTCCTGAAAAGTGGAAATATTCTTAGATCCTGGGAACTATGACAGTTCTAGGGCAAAGTTTGAAGAATGGTGGAGCAGAATGAAAGCTTGACTTGCCATCAATAGCATAGCTATTACTTCCGGCTTGTACGACATAGTACTTGCCATACTATCATGACTCACTGGCGTAAAAGCAGGCCAGTTTGCAGAAACACGCTTAGTGAAAGGTCGCATCTATACATGGGCGACACTAGAACAAGAAATGAAGGGTTTATTTAGATCTGCCAACAAAGTTGATTGGGTCCACAAGCAAATCAACGGATTCATGCAGGGCAACATACCTATCGATGAATTCATTGTAAAGTGGGAATCACTTTACAATCAAGCAGCACTAGACGATTCTGATGCCATAAGGCTATTGGAAAAAAATATATCAAGGGGCATCGTTGCTCAACTCTTTAAAGAAGGCAAATGGCAACAAACACCAGCAGTCTATCTTGCCGAAATCCACCATGTCAGTACAGCAAAGGAAGCCCTCAATTTCATAATGGGCCATATGACGCAAAGAAGCAATAACTTTAAAGGCAAAGTACAAAAGAAGTCTGATGCCATGGACATCGATGCAATGGACCATAGGCCATTTAAACGCTACAACTGTGGAAAAGAAGGCCACTCTTTGAAAGAGTGTTCCAAACCAAAAATCAAATGCTCCAAATGCAAATACATGGGGAGGGCTCACAAGAAAGGATGTCTGAAAGGAAAAGACTGAAAGGCTAGAGCAGCCAAAGAATGGAGCGACTCAGAAGATGAAAATCCAAGAAGCTCAAAATCTAATCTGGACCGCATGGTTCAGAAAATGTCACATGAAGAGGCTGAGGCCTACTTCAAAGATTTGTTTGTTACCCATGCAAAAGAAAAGGGAAAAGGCAAGGCAACGTAAGTGCACCAGGCACAGACATTGCAAGGAAGAATCGTTATGCAACCCTGGAGGTTGAAGAAAGTTCGGACTCAGATGTATCTATAGATTCCATACATGGGGACTCTCTCAATGGAGAGGTTTGCCAGGGCATCCGCAAGGATCACCCTTTTTGCACCATTTCACATCTGAAGAAGAACAACGACATCAAAATCCTGGAAGAAATTTTCATTCAAAACATTAACATCTAAAAGGAGATCAATCTGGAAGTTATCATTGCTCCAGGACAAAACAAGAAATCTACAATCAAGATGGACACACTACTAGATAGTGGTGCCAACATCATATTTATTGACAAAACATGGGCTGAGAAAAACAGATTACCAATGAAGCCCTTGTCATGACATATTCCAGTCTACAACGTGGACAGAACCAAAAACTCTGCCGGAGCTATTATGCATTCCGTGGACTTAATTATTACATATCAAGGTCATCAAGAATGAGTACTGGCAGAAGTCACCACCCTGGGAAAGAATCAATTAATTCTGGGATACTCTTGGCTAAAATGCCATAACCCTGAAATCGACTGGGCTAAAGGAACAGTAAAACTTAACTGATGCCCTAGATCTTGCCAAATGCTCTCCGACTGCACTACCTTTTTGGCTACACTTGATAAAAAAGAACAGGAACAAGCTTATGTGGCCTACCATTTATGCGCTGCTACAGAACAACCTCCTAAGATGGACAAGACTACAGAGCAGCTTGTACTAAAGCAGTTCCACAAATTCCTTAAAGTATTCCACAAAGGAGAAAGTGAATGCATGCCCATACGTAAACCCTGGGACCATGTCATAGATCTTAAAGATACGTTCAAACCTAAGAAAGGACGTATTATACCCCTTTCTGTCATGGAACAGGAAGAAGTTTCAGCACTTATAGATGATCAATTAAAGAAGGGTTACATAAGGCCCTCAAAATCCCCTCAGATGTCACCGGTGTTCTTTGTTCCAAAGAAAGATGGACGAAAATGGATGGTACAGGATTACCGTTATCTCAATGAATACATGGTCAAAAACAACAACCTACCACTCATTTCACAGCTAGTTGATAAACTAAAAGGGGCTAAGTTATTCACGAAAATGAATCTTAGATGGGGATACAACAATGTACACATCAAAGAAGGTGATGAATGGAAGGCTGCATTCATTTGCTTCAGAGGAGCATTCGAACCCCTCATCATGTACTTCAGATTATGCAACTCCCCAGCCACGTTCCAAGTGATGATGAACGAAATCTTTGCAGATATGGAGGCAGTAGTGGTTGTTTATATCGACGATCTATTAATATTCACTAAGGACGACAACAGAGAAAAACATGACAAGATCATAATGGAAGTCCTTTGTCGCCTAAAAGAAAATGACTTATTCATCAAGCCAGAAAAGTGTACATTCCATATCATAGAAATTGAATTTCTTGGCATGTTCGTGGAACAAGATGGCATTAGAATGGACGAATCTAAAGTAAAAGCTATTCTGGAATGGCCCACATCCAAGACAGCGCGTGATGTCCATGCTTTCCTTGGACTAGCAAATTTCTATCACAGATTCATTAAAGACTTCGCTAAAGTGACTAGACCACTCCATGATCTGACAAAGAAAGATATCAAATTTGCATGGGAAAGTTCACAACAAGAAGCATTTGACATGCTTAAACAAGCATTTACCATGGCACCTATACTCACCTACCCAGATAACAATAAGAAATTTCGGCTTGAAGCCAATTCATCTGAATTCGCAACAGGAGCAGTGCTTTCTGTTTATGAAAATGATGAGAAATGGCATCCGGTCGCATATTTCTCTCATGCCCTTAACTCCACCGAAAGAAACTATCCAATCACTGATAAAGAAATGCTCAGTGTAATACGGGCATTGGAAGTTTGGAGACATCACCTTGAAGGTGCAAGGCATGAGTTTGAAATATGGAATGACCATGCCAATCTATAATTCTTTATGACAAGACAAGATCTCAATCATTGTCAAGTGCGATGGTCTCAATATTTATCCAGATTTAACTGTATATGGGTACACAAGGCTGGAACCACAATGGGAAAAGCTGATGCCCTTTCTAGACGAGAAGATCACCTCGAAGAGATCGAAGATGACAATAAAGGAATTGTTGTTATCTTTCCAGATAAGATCAGACAGACACTTCTGATCTCAGATGAAGAGGTCTCAATCAAGCAATGTATTTTTAATGCAACCATGTGTCTAATGGAAATGCAAACCTGAAAGGTACTCGAAAAAGAAAAACTTGAAATTCATGATGACAGTCTACTGTATGACCAATACGAAAGAATTTATGTCCTGGATATGCCTCAGTATCCACTCCTATGCATGGAAGTCACCAGACTTCACCATGACACTCCAGTTGCTGGTCATCCTGGATACAAAAAAACAATAGAACTACTGCAACGCAGTTACTGGTGGCCAGGAATGGCTACTTACGTCAAAGATTATGTCAAACATTGTGACAGGTGCCAACATTTCAAAGGATCAAACCAAGCCCCAGCTGGCTTGTTACAACCTTTAGAAGCACCTCAAATTCCATGAAAATACATCTCTGTTAAGCTTGGCCTGGGTAGGGACAAGCAAAGCCCTCTAAAGATAACAGGAGTGATGACAAACAAGAAGTCTTGCAATGAAGGCAACGATGACAAAGGTGCGAGAGAGTCATGCGATGAGCAATGATTTAGCAAGGAGTAATAATACTACTGTAAAGGTAGCCCAGAAGTTCAGGGAGTGTCCAATCAATGTGGAGGACGAAGACACACTGGAGACATGACAGAGGAGCTAGATTTGTGACAAGCTACCGAAGTACAAGTGGAAGTACTCTGAGAGAGCTCTAGCTTAGAGAAAAAGAGACATAATCTGCAAAGCATTTATAGTGAAAGGTGATCTGCTGAATAAGCAGATCATGGAACTTGATGGAAAGTCATGGAATGGAGAAGAAAGAATAGCCATGACTGTGCAGGTACTCATGTGACCATAAGGGTACTCACATGATTGGTAAGTGGGAGGAAAAAGGAGAAGAATACACACATTGTGTTAAGTCTGGGATAAGTTGTAACAATCTCTGCAGATTTCATTACAGACCTTCCCAAATCTCATGGATTTGACGCGATCTTGATGGTTGTTGATCGCTTCTCAAAGGAAGTTGAATTCATTCCCATGCATAAGACATGCATGGCCCTAGATATGGCCAAACTCTACCTAAATTATATCTGGAAGCATCATGGCCTTCCTAAATCCATAATTTCTGATCATGGACCACAATTCACATCAGCCATAATGCAAGAGCTTTGTAAGCATCTTAGCATAGACTGTTGCCTCTCCACGGTGTTCCATCCACAAATAGATGGGCAGACGGAATGAATGAATCACAAAGTTCAACAGTATCTTCACATATTTACAGCAGAGCGACAACACGAATGGGTCGATTGGCTAGCCCTTGTTCAATTCTCATATAACTCTAAACATAATGCTTCTACTAAGAAAACTCCCTTTGAAGTTACATGTTCATATCATCCAAGAATGGGATTTGAACAAGGGACATCTAAAGCACCAGCCATAGAAACATTTGCTGAGCAAATGAAAACAGTTCTACAAGAAGCTTACGATAATATATTAAAAGCACAAGAATGGATGAAGGCTAATGCCAATAAACATAGATCATCCACACCAGACTATGCCATTGGAGACAAAGTTTGGCTCTCCATGGAAAATCTTCGCTTGATGCGAGCATCTAAGAAACTTTCTGAACGATGGCTAGGACCTTATGAAATTATTGAGTTAATGGGACCTAATGCAGTCAAGCTACACTTGCCTCGCTCAATAAAGATTCACCCTGTTGTCAATGTATCCCAGGTTAAACCCTATAAAGAAAGATTGGACGGGCAAGAACTGTACCAACCAGGACCCGTGCAAGTCATGGAAGATAGAGACAATGAATGGGAGGTGGACTACATTGTTGACTCCTGACTCAAAGGTCGATATCTGGAATATTTAATCCATTGGAAAGGCTATGATGATATGGAATGAACTTGGGAGCCTAGAGCCAATCTGACACATGTGCAAGACGCTGTGAAAGAATTTCACTGTTTACATCCAGTGGCCCCACATGTCATCAACATAGATAAAAGCCTATTCCCTAAATTATTTGAAAAATACGAGAACCAGACCAACTTAACATGCCCTGCTGAAATATCCTTTAATTGCCTGGAACGTGATTCATAAGGAGGGGATAGTGTTACAAACGCTCTTTTTGCAACATCGTAACTTATTCAAAACCCTGATTAAAGCTCCTCTGCAATGAGGTTAAACTAGCCACTCAAGTCTAATGCTTGTCGTTAGGCTTGCAGCTCAAATTAATTACCCCAAAGTCACGATGTCACGAATCCCTTAACCTTTACATCTGCTAAGTCTGAACCAACCCTATCCTAAACTCACTAACACTTTCATGAATTCACGATAGCATGATGCTTGCCATCGTGTGACTAACGACTTCACATTTCTGGACTTATTGAACTTTAGTGGACAGAACTTAACTTTATTTGTATGCTTCCATTTCATGCCTCATGCATTTCATTCCTGCTACTCCTTTACCCTATGGCTATGCTTTATGCTTCCCTTCCATTTGATACACCACCTGACTCATGTTTACCTCATTGTTTTAATTACTGCTTTATATCCTTATGGCTGTCCATCCCTTTATTTGGATAATGGACCAAATATGTACAAACATATAGTAGGGTATATAAGGACCCGAATTCATGACCAAGGGATCCTTAGTCAGATCCTCTTGGATATTTCCCCTCATCTGCTCATTCTATAAGTCTATGCTGCCTAGTGGTAACCTGAAAGCTCTAGTAGCAATTAGGGTTGTTTCAGACATAGCCTAGTATGCATGTATAACATGAAGTATACATGCAATATCCTAGCATAGCATATCTTAGATGTAGTATACACTTGTACAAACTATAGAATAGTATATAAGAGATGCCCCCAGCTCTAAAGGACACTAGTCTTGTCCTCTTGAAGTTTCTTACTTGCTAGAAGGTTCAGACTTGCCACTATTATTCTATAGCTCAAACAGCTGATCCTTCAGTGGGTTAGTCGTTTCACATAAGGCTTAGAATGGTCCCTTAGGATGTATAGACAAGGTTGTAACAAGTTCCTTTGAGCTTCCTGTGATCATACAGTCATTAATGTATGATGCAAGGATTAGGATATGCATGCCAACAAGTGCAACAAATAGTTCCCAGTCAGCTTCCATCTATTTGAATTTCAATTCACCAAGTTCTCTTGAAAGGCACTGGTACCACTTGAGCATGCCCTGCTTCAAACTGTAGAGTGCAACATAGAGTTTAGCAGTGAGGTTGTATCTGTATTTGTCAAAGCTGAGTGGTAGCTCCATGTAGATGATTTCATTGTTGTCGAGCTTTCCATTGAGAAAGATGCTGTGAAAATCAAAGATGTCAATGTCCCAGTCTTGGCAGGCTGCAATGGTGAGAATGAGGTGGATCAATGTGAGGTGTGCAATAGACATATAAGTGTCATCATAGTCTATACTGTGTTGTTGTGTGAAGCTGCACATGACTAGTCAGGCTTTGTACTTGTCAACTTTGCTAGCCATGTTCTTCTTTATTTTGAAGACCCATTTTCTATTATAGATGCACTCTATGAAACAACCCTATTAGCTACTAGAGCTTTCAGGTTACCACTAGGCAGCTTAGACTTTAGAAGAGAGCAGATGAGGGGAAAACCCAAGAGGATCTGACTGAGGATCCCTTGGTCATCAATTCAGATCCTTATATACCCTAATACATGTTTGTACATATTTGGTCTGTTATCCAAATAGAAATGTGAACAGCCATAAGGCTATGAAGTAGAGATTAAAACAATGAGGAGGGCATAAGTCAGGTGGTGTATCAAATGAAAGAGAAGCATAAAGCATAGCCATAGGATAAAGGGTAATGGGAATGAAGTGCATGAGGCATGAAATGGAAGCATACAAAATAAAGTTAAGTTCTGTTGCTTTAAAGTTCAATGAGTTCAAATGTGTAAAGTCATAAGTCACATGATGTCAAGTATCGTGCTGTCATGAAGTTATGAAAGTGTAAGCAGATTTAGGGCAGGGTTGGTTCAGACTTAGCAGATAAAAGACTATGGAATTTGTGATGTCATAACTTTGGGTTATTTGATTTGAGCTGCAAGCCTAATGACAAGCATTAGACTTGAGTGGCTAGTTTAACCTCATTGTGGAGGAGCTTTAATCAGTGTTTGAATAAGTTAAGATGTTGCAAAAAGAGCATTTGTAACAAGTTAAGTGGCATATCAAATGGAAGAGAAGCATAATGCATAGCCATAGAATAAAGGGGTAGCAGTAATGAGATGCATGAGACATAGAAATGGAAGTGTACAAAATAAAGTTAAGTTCTGTCATCTAAAGTTCAATTAGTCCAAAAGTGTAAAGTCATCAGGCACACAGTGTCAAACACTATGCTATTGTGAAGTCATGACATGTAAGTGGTGTTTAGGATAGGTGAATTCAGACTTAGTGAATGTAAAGGTAAGGGAGTCATGACATCATAACTTTGGGGTACTTGATTTGAGCTGCAAGCCTAATGACAAGCATTAGACTTGAGTGGCTAGTTTAACCTTATTGTGGAGGAGCCTTAATCAGAGTTTGAATAAGTTATGATGTTGCAAAAAGAGTGTTTGTAACACTCTATACTATAGTGCATTACAATTACTGAAGCTACAAGCACTACAAATATGGACTAAGAACACAGATATTCATTTCTTAAGTCTTTATCTTATCAGTACTGATTTTACTAATTACTTTTTATTTTCACATCTTCACATCTTCACATATGCACATGGTCATATTTTATGATTTTACTATTTCACAACTTCACAATTATCACTCTTGATGAAGTCATGCTTCATAATTATCACAACCCCTATTCTTATGAGTCACAATCATAGATGAGCCACACCTGATACTTGAGGCATCAGGCTATGTCTTCCATTCTGCCACATCTATGCTTCTCTTTCATTTCTACTTATTAGATATGCATTACTACCTCATGGACTACACAGGATATCTCTAGATGAGACATTTATAGATACATACATTAGTAGAGTATATATATAACCCATGTAGACCACAAGAGACTCTAACAAAGTCCTCTTGTGTATTTTCCACTATAAAAACTATTATCATACACATTCTTTGTTCCTATTCTGTAAGCAAGAATAGTCAAGACCCTCTTGGTAAAGGATACCACAAGGCTAACAAGACACTTGCCTTGGACAACTACTATTGCCTCTTGATGGCTACACCTCAGGGGTTTGGATTATTTCATTTGCAGCTTACAATGTTTGTGTTCATCAGCCATTCAACTATGTCTCAGGTATGCACATCATTGAGACTTTTTAGTTCTGCATTAATCACCTCTTTCCACTTTATCCAATCTGGCCATCTCTTCACTTCCTCTGTTACAGGTGCACTCTATGCTATAGTGCATTACGACTACTGAAGCTACAAGCACTACAAATATGAACTAGAAATATGGATATTCATATCCTAAGTCTTTATCTAATCAGTACTGGTTTTACTGATTACTCTTTATTATCATGTCTTCACATATGCACATGGTCACATTTCAGTTATTCACTTCTTCATGATCTCACTCTTGATGAAGTCATGATTCATGATCATCACAACCTCTATTCATATGAGTCATGATCATATATGAACCACACCTGATGCTTGAGGCATAAGGCTATGTCTTCCATTCTACCACAACTATGCTTCTTATTCACATTAGATTCACACCTTAGATGTATGTCTCTTCCATTCTTACTTATTAGATATGCATTGTAACATTATGGATAACACAGGATATCTCTAGATGAGGTGTCTATAGATACAAACAGTAGTAGAGTATATATATGATCCATGTAGAGCCAGGAAACTCTAACCAAGTTCTCCTGAAGTTATCTCCTATTAACAATAAGACTATTATCTTCACTTCATAACTCTAGTTCCCTAGCATAAGCTAGCTAGGTCAAGACAAAACTGCCTTGGTAAAGGATACCACAAGGTTAACAAGACACTTACCTTGGGCAATTACTGTTACAATTTTATACCTCCATTCACACCTACTGCTTGTATCTTTCTCTATTCAGACAATCCACTTCAGAATCCCTCAGTCTGGATGTATGTCGTTTCTTCTTTGCTTATCTTCTTTCACTCTGAAACTCCTGATCCTCTAAGACTGCTTCTTTTCTACCCTTCTATTTCTAATGGTCAGAGTCTTGTAACATGTGTGTGATGGTATCAGACAATCCCTCCCAAATTTGGTTCTCTTTATACTGGATTCATAATCCGACTTACCATAGTTCCTCTATCCCCTTCTTTGACATTCCACTTCTTGACTTATGTAACCATGAACACCGATCACTACTTAAAGCTGTGCTTGTATAGTAGTTGAACCATTCTTGATCTTCTACAATCTACCTTGATTGTTCCTCTGCTCAGTCTGCACCCTCCCATCTATATTCTTGAAGAGAATCCAAGCTGTCTGTCTGACAGTCTTGTCCTAGTCTTAGCTTGAACTCTTGCTCGTATCTCACACAAGCAATTGGTACTTTGTATGTCATCCCAACATAACAATTACTATTGCCTCTGTATGGCTATGCCTCAGGGGTTTAGGATTGTTTCATCCTCTATCATTGTCAGTTTCAAGGCTTTAACTTCAGTGCTATGAATGATCATGACATAAGCTGTGTCATCACCATTAAATTCCCATACACCAGTGGTGGCATCTGAGCTCTTATCAATGATATCACTGCTATCATCATGTTTTTCACTCTGATCTCCTTCCTTTTCTTCTTCAACAGCCTCTTGTCCTCCATTTCTGCTCACAATGGCTCAAATACCACATAACAGTGGTGGAGCAGCATTGCACCCATCATAAGTATCCATGCTATTGTGTAGTGCTTATAGATATGATGATTCTGTATGCTGACAATTTGATCACCATAGTTTAGGTTGTGGAGCAGGTATCTCAGAGTTGGTGCCAAGATGGTCATTCTGAGGCTGTTCAGGTTGAACAGGAGCTGAGGTTGCAGGTACATCATTGTTGATATTGTTCTGGGCACTTGACTGATTGATATTTCCTTTCTTCCCCTTATTTGAGACAGTAGCCTGAATGTACCTGACCCTGACACTTCCACTACATTGGAATGTCACATTCTGCTTGATCAACATAATGTTAGATCTAGCAAACAATGTCTTGTGTGGAATATGAGACAGCGAGGTTCTAATGCTAGAGATAACAGACTTGAGAAGATTTGACCAGGGGAGGAGCTCATAAAGAGTCACAATGTCCCTAACCAAATATTATTCTAGGTGAAATGGACAATAGATTCAAAGTAAGGAAACTGTTACATGACACTACCCTATGGTTAAATAGTAATAGCTGATTTGGATGAGGGCTGGCCCAAGAAGGATATAAGTAGAAAAGGATACTGCAGATTAACTAATCCACAGTGGAATGTTATAAAACAATGAAGAATATGTTGAGATAGGAACTACAAGGCTGAAACAAGAGATTTGACTGAGGAGTAATAAGTCCATGAACAGAAGGAAATAAGTATGCACTTCCAGAAACTAGTTCAAAGAGGAATGAGACAAGGGCAACTAGAAGAAACTAGGAGCAAGAAGGATGAATAGGTAGTTTGGATTATGCCCAATAGGATGGTAGGTTGGGCAAAGGATAGAAGGACAACAGAAGAAGAAAGAAAAAAGATTGTAACACATAATGTGATGGTTAGCAAAGTATATGTGGTGAGCACCACTGTCATGGTCATAGCCCACCCAATAACCTTCATGCACTCAAATGTTATATTACAGGTGCACTCTACATTATAGTGCATTACGATTACTAAAGCTACAAGCACTACGGATACAGACTACAGACTAAGAACGACAGACACTCTTAAGTTTTATCTTATCAGTACCAGATTTACTGATTACTCTTTATTTTCACATCGTCACATGTGCACATAGTCACATATCACTTATTCACCATTTCACAACCTCACAATTATCACTCTTGATGGAGTCATGCTTCATGATCATCATGACCCCTATCTTTATGAGTCATAATCATAAATGAACCACACCTGATGCTTGAAGCATAAGGCTATGTCTTCCATTCTACCACATCTATGCTTCTTATTCACATTAGATCCACACCTTATGTGTATGTTTATACTTCTCTTCCATTCTTACTTATTTAATATATATTATAATATTATGGATGACACAGGATATCTCTAGATGAGGTATCCATAGATACAAACACTAGTAGAGTATATATACGATCCATGTAGAACCAGGGGACTCTAACCAAGTCTTTCTGGAGTTCTCCTCTGGAGTTTCCCCTATTAACAATAAGATTATTATCTCCACTCCACCACTTGTGTTCCCTAGCATAAGCTAGCTAGGTCAAGTCAAGCCTACTTGGTAAAGGATACCACAAGGTTAACAAGACACTTACCTTGGGCAACTGATATTGCCTCTTGACAGCTACGCCTCAGGAGTTTAGGGTTGTTTCATATTGAGCTTCAAGCCGTTTGTATCATGCATCCAGCAATATATGCCCCAAGCTGATAAGTTGGCAATGGAGGGCTTCTTGCTATTTAGCATCTCATAAGGTATTTTTTCATTGAGTGCCTGTGTTGCTAACCTGTTCTTCACTCAGATAATGTGCATAATGGCCTCACTCCATAGGAATTTCAGCAGACTGCTTGCATAGAGAATCATACACACCTATTTGACCAATATCTGATTAAGACATTCTGCAATGCCATTATGCTGTGGAGTATCATGGATGGTGAGTTTGTGTTCAATACCTTGAGTTTTTAGATGACAAGTGAACTTGACACTCAGGTACTCCCTCCCATGATTGGAATGGAGGTGTTTGATGCTGGTCCTGCACTGATTGCAGACCCATGCCTCATATTGGCAGTAGATGTTGAAGGTGTCCAATTTGGCCAGTAAGAGGTAGAGGTGCATGTATTGGATGTGATCATCAGTGAACATACAATAATAGGCTTTCTTTGAGGACATCAACATCAGAGAAGGCCCCCACAGATCAGTATGTATCTCATTGCTGAAATTTTTACAACATTTTAGTTCACAGATCTTTCCAATAGATTTTTGTGCAACCTTTCCATATTTGCATGACTCACACTGGCCCATGGTTGTGTGATCTGGGTGTAATGTTATGCCAGTTACCATGCTCTTTGAGAGCATGTCATGAATTGTCTCTATGCCAATGTGGGACAGATGGGTGTGAAGTTCTTTCATGGTGAGTACTTCTTCAGTGTATGAGATGTCTGTGAATGACATAGTATACTGATTTCAGGTATGATATAGGCTGTTTGCTAGTGGAACTTCTCTGAAAAGATGTTTCTGTGAGTTGAAGATATGATAGGAATTATCATGAAATAGGACAGCATATCCAGCACTTGTGAGTCTGCTGATGGAAATGAGAGTAACCTTCATTGACAGAGTGTAGAGGGCATTTTTCAATAGAATATATGATATCCTTTTGCTGTTGGATAGGTGGATGTAGAGGTCTCCTCTTCTGATAGCATTGAATGTGCAGTTGTCTGCTGAACAGATAGGTTTAGATGAAATGTTCATGTGCAGTGACATATGCTGTAAAGCTCCACTGTTGTAGAGTTCCATATTATTGGATGCAGATGGAGTGTCATACACAAGGGTGGTATAGCTCAGAGAAGATGTAGAGGGTTCAGTGACTGTAAGCCATACACCATCAGGTTCTTTTGCTTCTTCTGTAGTGTTTGCCCTCACTGATAACTTTCTCTTGTCTTTTGACTTCTTTTCCTGCAGTTTCCAGCTCTTTGGAGCCTGTCCTTCTTTTCCACTGCTCTCTTTCCAATAGTCCTTGTCCCAGTGACTGGTCCAGCCACAATTTCTACATTTGCCAGTATATGAAACAACCCTAATTGCTACTAGAGCTTTCAGGTTACCACTAGGCAGCGTAGACTTATAGAATGAGCAGATGAAGGGAAATACCCAAGAGGATCTGACTGAGGATCCCTTGTCATCAATTCAGGTCCTTATATACCCTACTACATATTTGTACATATTTGGTCCATTATTCAAATAAAGGAATGGACAGCCATAAGGCTATGAAGTGGTAATTAAAACAATGAGGTAAACATGAGTCAGGTGGCATATCAAATGGAAGGGAAGCATAAAGCATAGCCATAGGGTAGAGGGGTAGCAGAAATGAAATGCATGAGGCATGAAATGGAAGCATACAAATAAAGTTAAGTTCTGTCCACTAAAGTTCAATAAGTCCAAAAACATGAAGTCGTTAGTCACACGATGGCAAGCATCATGCTATCGTGAATTCATGAAAGTGTTAGCAGGTTTAGGGTAGGGTTGGTTCAGACTTAGCAGATGTAAAGGTTAAGGGATTCGTGTCATCGTAACTTTGGGGTAATTAATTTGAGCTGCAAGCCTAACGACAAGCATTAGACTTGAGTGGCTAGTTTAACCTCATTGTGGAGGAGCTTTAATCAGGGTTTTGAATAAGTTACGATGTTGCAAAAAGAGTGTTTGTAACAGTATAATACTTCTTTCCTTTCTTCTTGTTCATATCAGCAGAAAGTGCTATATTGTTAGCTGACTTCATTTTTGCTTTAGGTTCCTATATGAGGAGATGATCATACTCTTGAATAATGTGGTTGAAGAGTTGATCTATGAAAATCTACATATTGTGGAAAGATATGTTGTTGGAGAGGGTTGCAATCAAGATATTATACAAGCAGGGTAGGGAGGCTTGGACTGTGTTGAAGAGGTCCATGTTGGAAATAGGGTGTCCAATGCTAGCAAGTTGTTTGTGCAGTACAATGACTTTGTTGATGAGTGCATGCATTGCCACCTTCTTTGAGCTTCAGCTCAACTAATTGTTATTATATGTGAAACAACTATAAGCTATAAACAACTCTATACAGGATTGTGCAAGTGGAATTTCAAAAGGTAAAGAAAAATAAGCAGATAGGTCAAATCAAGGAGCTCTCCACTTGTAGTGATGAGACTTGAAAAGAACTTAATTGAGGGACTTTACATCAAAGGTCTGGGTTTACATACTACATGGGGCTTGTATCTATTTGTACATATTTGTATAGGTAAACAGTCCATCTTTGGAAATATATACTCTAATATGATAACGAGGCTGTCCATGATGAGCCATTATAACTTGGAACATATCCATGCATAGCTTTGCAGTGTATCTTTGAAATAGTGGAGATTAATGACATGCTGCACACATGTTGTGTGGGAGAATGGAAGATGAGAAGCATGATGGACATGTTGTCCATTATGATCATGAGAATAAAAGTCAAGGGACTTCTAGACAGAAATGAAATAAATTGTGACTTGTAAAGAGAGTGTGTCAAGGATTCGTTCTCTTGATATGTGACTTGACTTGGAGGAATAAAGTGAGTGTGCTTAGTAAGCTGCTTAGTCAGTGAGCTTAATCATTCATCATATGAGAAAATGTTAAGTTTCAAAGGATGAAGTATTGCATTAGGCAGAGTTTGTAACCATATGTAGTTCAACACTGATGGTGAAGAAACAGTTCTTGAACAGACCCTTAAGGGTACCATTGCTGTGTTCTTAGATGAGACTCATGCATACAATGATTCCAGTATCAAAGATCCAATGGTATGGCAGACCATGACATCCTTGATATGTCATGTCTTCAAGTCCTTTTCATATTTCTCAACTTTCTCCTTTTTATCTGGAGTGGTTGGTATCCATGCAGATGACTTTTCGAGTTTCAGGTCTACTAGTCATAGCTTTGCACCATTGAGGTAGCCATCTAGGTCTCAGGTCCTGAGTGCCATCTAAAGTCAGGCCTTCCATGAGACCCAATCTTTTCCAGTGAAGTCAAGCTTAGAGAGTTTGAGTTTGTCTAATCTATAGGACATGTTGGTAATGTGAGTGAGGATTTTGCTTCTTCTACTTAGGCTTTTGAGTCAGGGCTCATAATCTATAGCATGCAATAGGACTTAGTGAACTGGTTGTTGAGATTCGTGATTTCACTTATCTTATTTTCTTATCAACATCACAAATACTCATGGCATGTCACATAATAGGAGTCTAGATTAACATGTGACATCAGCTGATTACACTATTTGTTACAATGCAAATAATACACTACTAGAAAGCCCCATGGCTATCAGACTAGTAGAGGATGATACATTTACCATCAATCAATATATATATAAAGAACAGAAGAACCTAGCTAATAGTTGTCAAAATTGTGTACTAACTGATGTACTCATGGTACACCTTGGTGGCTGTGCAGTACTTATCACCCCAAATCGCCTAAAATCAGTACTACACACCACAGAGGGCTGGAACTACCAATAAAACACTTGAGACATCTAGATTATAGCTAAAAGTATTTTTAGAGTATATTTTGAATGTTTCTACTTCAAAACTCAGGCTTACATAAGCCACTGAACATCTGCTGAACATATGTTCGACATGTTCAGCACCTCATAACAATTCAAAGCCACAATATTAAATCCTCAAAATTATATGGACAGATACTAAAGAATACTCTAGAGGACTATCTATTCAGATTTGCAAAATATGTGGACCAACTATGGGGAATGTAAACCACTGAACATAGTGGCTGTGCAGTAGGTACCCCTGATCATATGCTATACAAAGGGCTCAACCAAAATATGGATTCCTGCCACTCTACATCAAATTCATTACCATGCACTCTAGTACAGGTATGCCTCATGCAATGCCTCACTACATTTGCATTACACAGTTAGCCCTATACCCTACACATGTACAACATACCCTAGACCACAACCATCTACTACATGCCACACATAAGTCTAGAACTAGTCTAAAAACCTTCCTACTAAAGATATATTATAGATATAGCCTAGTAGGCATGTATAACACAAAGTATACATGCAATATCCTAGCATAGCATATCTTAGATGTAGTGTACACTTGTACAAACCATAGAATAGTATATAAGGGATACCCCCAGCTCTAGAGGACACTAGTCTTGTCCTCTTGGAGTTTCCTACTTTCTAGGAGGTTCAGACTCGCCACTATTGTTCTATAGCTCAAACAGCTGATCCTTCAGTGGGTTAGTTATTTTACTATTTATATTACAAGAGATGACATCATGCTGACTGATACTTCACTAACCATGATGTCATAGTTGCATCATAGATACTGTGAATAGTGTGCTTAACACATCATATTCCTTAATATGGTGACACTTGTCATACATATTCATATAAGCACATTCCATTACATTCTTTACCATTTCATGGTCTGTGCACCTATTACTTGATTAAGTAGTAGAGACAATAGTGATACACAATGTAGCTATCACTATATAACCCAGAACTTAATCCTGGAGCATATAACAACTCAGACAGTTTCTCTGGCTTACTCTTTATCTGAAACAACCCTAATTGATACTAGAGCTTTCAGGTTACCACTAGGCAGCATAGACTTAGAAGAGAGCAAATAAGAGAAAAACCCAAGAGGATCTGACTGAGGATCTCTTGGTCGTCAATTTGGATCCTTATATATCCTACTATATATTTGTACATATTTGGTCCATTATCCAAATAAAGGTGTGAACAGTCATAAGGCTATGAAGCAGAAATGAAATATATGAGTTAAGTGGCATATCAAATGGAAGAGAAGCATAATGCATAGCCATAGGGTAAAGGGGTAGCAGTAATGAGATACATGAGGCATAGAAATGGAAGTGTACAAAATAAAGTTAAGTTCTGTCATCTAAAGTTCAATTAGTCCAAAAGTGTAAAGTCATCAGGCACATAGTGTCAAACACTATGCTATTGTGAAGTTGTGACATATAAGTGGTGTTTAGGGTAGGTGGATTCAGACTTAGCAGATGTAAAGGTAAGGGAGTCATGATGTTGTAACTTTGAGGTACTTGATTTGAGCTGCAAGCCTAATGACAAGCATTAGACTTGAGTGGCTAGTTTGACCTCATTGTGAAGGAGTCTTAATCAGAGTTTGAATAAGTTATGATGTTGCAAAAAGAGCATTTGTAACATTATCATCCTCCATTCATAAGTCTATCAAGCCACTAGTCAGTGTTTCACACTAACTACTGGAACTGCACTCTTGTCTACAACCAGTTATCTATAGTAAGTATCTTCTACTACTATTATTCCTTTGTTTACTTCTGCTTGGAATACTTCTTGGGTTGTTCTATTCTGAAACTGGTGGTAAACAGTCACTATAGTATTATCTATAGCATGCAGTAGGACTACAGGATATCAGTAAAGAGTAGTCTAAGTAGAATAGTAACTTATCTCAGTGAACTGGTGGTAAACAGTCACTGAGGTGTGAGCAGCACAAGAAAACATTGTCTATGGTGTGATGCAAGATTATGTAATATATTTAGCCACTAACTGTTTGTACTCAACATAACTCCTACACATTCTTATACATATACTACATACAGGAGGCTATGCAGACTGTGCAATACTATGATATGGAATGTGATAGAATGTTATAGAATATGTGATATATGTGATACAAGTGACTACTGATATGAATGTGAAGACAAGAAGAAGAAAAATCCTTTCACCTGTGTCCTCCAAGTCCATATCATTGTGCATTCTTGTATTGTAATTTCAAACTCTAGTGGATGGTGTTACAAACACTGCCTAATGCAATACCTTGTCCTTCAGGACTTAACATTTTCTCTTATGATGAATGACTAAGCTTACTGACTAAGCACACTCACCTTATTTCTCCTAAGTCAAGTCACACATCAAGGGAATGAACCCTTGACCCACTCTCATTCAAGTCACAATTCTTTTCATTTCCATCTAGAAGTTCCTTAACTTCTATTCTCACAATCATAATGGACAACATGTCCACCATGCTTCTCAACTTCCATTCTTCCATACAATATGTGTGCAGTATGTCATTAATTACTGTTTATTTCAAAGATACACCACAAGGCTATGCATGGATATGTTCCAAGTTATAATGACTTGTCATGAACAGCCTTATTATCTTTTATGGATATATATTTCCTAAGATGGACTATTTATGATATCAAATATGTACAAATAGATATACACATTACACATCCATGTAGTATATAAACCTGGGCCTTTGATGCAAAGTCCCTCAATCAAGTTTTCTTGTCATCTGTCATATCCTGAAAATCTTATCATGTTCAACTCTGCTACATCTGTGACAACTCCATATATTTCTGATTTCCTATTCCATTATGACATCACTACTTCCTTCTTTGGCCTATGTCTCATTTCATCTCAGCTTCATACTTTAGATGTCATCATTGCTACACCTGTCATAGAACACAGCTCTGGGCATGACAACTCTGGACTTGAGCTCTGAGCTGCATTCCTTCTGTAATGCTCCATTTTGATTGTTTCAGATTCATCAATCATACCATACTACTCCTGAATTCATAGTATATAAACCCTTCTATAATTCATACGAACCTTAGTTTGAATATCAACTTAATTCTTTCCTCTCTTACTCACCCTTGAGCAACTTGCTCACTCTTTCACCATCTCTTGAGCATGTCACTCACTCCATTCTCAACTCCTCAACTCCGAGGATAGGCCAGTACAAGGGTGTGACACATAAGTCCTACACCGAGTATCCTCACCCCCTCTAGTCGCATCGATCCTGCCAGTCATGCACATGATCTCTGGTCCAAACATTGTTGGACGTGTCCACAGAGGATCCAGATTTAACATCATCCATCACTACAAGTGGGGAATACCTTGATTTGACTCTTCTATTCTTTTTCATTCTCATATCTTTTGACTTCAATGAACTTCAATCCTATATAGGGTTGTTTTTAGTTTGTAGTTGCTTCAGGTGGTGCCAAGCAAGGCCAAAATCACACTGGTGAAATCCATGGTCATGGATTTGGGCCACATCAGGAAATTTGACAATTACTTAATGGCACTTGGCATACTTTCATAAAAATCAATAAGCAGGAAAGCAGTCTAAGTAACTAAAGATTATCAAGCATTCCACACTGATGTGCTCAAAGTGCATAAAGTGCTTAAAGTAATCATGTACATCCCAAGTCTCCAAACTGAGCATTATATCATTAAGTGTATAGCAAACAGATAGTGAATTATCTCTTCAAATACAATACTAACATGAGACTTTGCAAATTGTTTCTTTGAATGGGACACCAGCATGAGTCTGATAACAGCATGAGCAAGGAATGACAGATGAAGTTCTTGTGGATCATCTCTTCAAGTATGAGACTAGAAGGATAAAGTCCTTGCAGATCATCTCTTCGAGCATGAGACCAGGAGGACGAAGTCCTTACAGATCATCTCTTCAAGCGTGAGACCAGGAGGATGAAGTTCTTGTGGATCATCTCTTTGAGCATGAGATCAGGAGGACAAAGTCCTTGCAGATCATCTCTTCAAGTGCAAGACCAGAAGGACAAAGTCCTTGTAGATCATCTGTTCTTCGAACTGAGCATTATAAGTAGTAGAAATACTGCTATAATAAATGTGTCCACCTTCAGACCCTCAGCACTATGACATGATCTCAAATGCATAATGGTCTGCATATTTGTTGACATAGTAAGCATGGAATAGGTCATATGAAAGATGAAGTAGGAATTTCAGAGGCACTTCTTTAGTCCCATAAATGGAGATGAGGTGTGTGTTACAAACACTCTTTTTGCAACATCGTAACTTATTCAAAAACCGATTAAAGCTCCTCCGCAATGAGGTTAAACTAGCCACTCAAGTCTAATGCTTGTCATTAGGCTTGCAGCTCAAATCAATTACCCCAAAGACACAACGTCACGACTTCCTAACTCCTACATCCGCAAAGTATGAACCAACCCTACCCTAAACACTGCTAACGCTTTCACGACTTCACGATAGCATGATGCTTGACATCATGTGACTTATGATCTGACACTTTTGGACTAATTAAACTTTAATAGACAGAACCTAACTTTATTCGTACGCTTCCATTCTATGCCTCATGCATTTCATTTCCGCTATCCCTTTATCCTATGACTATGCTTCATGCTTCTCTTCCATTTGATATGCCACCTAACTCATGTTACCCTTATTGTTTTAATTACTGCTTCACAGCCTTATGGCTGTTCACCTCTCTATTTGGATAATGGACCAAATAGGCACAAACATGTATTATAGTATATAAGGACCCGAATCAATGACCAAGGGATCTCAGTCAGATCCTCTTGGGTATTTCCCTTCATCTGCTCACTCTCTAAGTCTACGCTGCCTAGTGGTAACCTGAAAGCTCTAGTAGCAATTAGGGTTGTTTCAGTGTGCCACATAGTATATTGTGTCAAGGTGAATAATTGTGAAGTCAGGCTGTTGGCGAGCATCATAACCTAGCTGGACAATTCACATGCCAGTATCTTTATCTGGCTCTTGTTGACAGACAAACCACCATACTATGGCACATGGATAGTGCTTGGGCCTATAGGAAACTTCATCATAGTAAATGAAAGAGAAAAATGCAAGGATCCATATGACATCCAATCCTCACATACCTTCCAGACTGGGATCTGTGTTTATAAATGCACAGTTCAGTCTCAGATGAGAATTTCACCAGAAAGGGCAAGAGTGTATTATTTTCCACTTCATCCCTTCAATTCCACTTAGGTCACTCAGCACATAGAAAATTGCTGAGGCAGAATTAAAGACATTGATTTTGCCAGTGTATTGTGGGCACTTGTCAAGGGGTATGTTGACTAGGTTATGGGGGTCATTGGGTTACCTTTGATTGAAGAGAAATCAACGAAGTAATTTTAGAAGATGTAAGATATTCAGCTCATCTCAGAGGTCAGTGATGGTGTGTGCTCACATATATTCTGAAAGTAATTGTTGTTTACACAACATCAAATAGAAAATAGAAAGCATACATGGAACTTGTAAAAGTATAATGCATGCTTCAATCACTGTTGGATCATCAATGGGCTCACTGCCTTCATGATCTACATTGGTGCTTAGCACCACTATGTCTTCAGCATTGACCATTGCATGGGCCCCATCTCTACATTGGAAAGCAACTTGAGCTCTAGTATCATTAGCCTGAACTATAAGATATGAGTATAAAGTACACTCTAGTTGACAAAACTTACCTAAAGCTTACAGGATGGCTGAGACACATGTGCCTGTATGCATTGCCCAGACATTGAAATCCACATGACATCAGGCAAGTTTATCAAGATGCTGATTTGTAATTAGCATCTGGTTGAGAGGTTGATGGTGATTGGACCAGCAGTATGGCTCTTTGACTGCCTTGATGTGCTTGGACTCAGTTATTGAGGAGCACAATCCATTTGGTGCTCCAAAAAGCTGGATTAAATCAGGATAGTGTTTCATCACATGCTAATAGGGAAGGAAAAATGTCTCAACTGCAGACAAGAGGAAAATCCCATGGTAAGTGTGAAATTGATGAAGGGTGTCTTGAATCTGAGTCAGTGAAGAGTCTGTGATGATGTTGTATCACACAAGGTAGCAGAATTCCAAAAAGGCACAAAATGTTCAAATAACCTCATAAGGAATATAGCCTTTGATGGCAGGAAGGTACATCTTCATGAGGGCCTTGAAGTCATTGCTGGTCCATTGTTTGAAATGTTGACCTTGAGGAAATCATCACAGTCCAGAGAATAGAGCCACAGCTGTAATCCTGTAACTAGGTATGAAACTCATACAAACTATGTATTTGAGCTCCATATCATTAATCTATGTCATCCAGAACTGAGTCAGCATCTGATCTATATCTAATCTTGATGAACTTTTTGACCCACTCAACAAGATGGTCCTTAAATATGCCTTTGATAATTTGATGGAGGAGGTCAGATGAGAGTAGTTCATGTATGTCAGCTTGAGGAAAATTATTGGTGAAAGGCTGTTGTGACAGGATCAGAATATAGACAAACAATCCCATATGCTACTTACAACTAGCTGGGCAACTATTCCAAATTCATCCCATAGTCACCCAACTGCAAAAGCATTGGAATCTGTTAAGCTTGACTTGGGTAGGGATAAGCAAAAGCCCTTCAAAGGTGACAACAACAATGGATGAGGAGTCATACAATGAAGGCAATGATGACGATGGATGAGAAGTCATGCAATGAAGGCAATGATGACGATGAATGAGGAGTTATGCAATGAAGGCAATGATGATGATGGACGAGGAGTCATGCAATGAAGGCAACAACGATGATGGACGAAGAGTCATGCAATGAAGGCAACAATGATGAGGATATGTCATGCTAATAGAGTAATGATGACAAGGATATGAGGAAGTTGTGTAATAAGTAATGACTTAGTAACAAGGAAAGATACTATCACAAAGGTAGCCCAGGGATTCAGGGAGTGCTCAATCAATATGGAGAGTGAAGACACATAGGAGATTAGACAAGGGAGCTAGATTGAACTGGCTATTCAAGTACTAGTGAAGATACTCAAAGGGAGCTCTAGCTTGGGGAAAAGAAGGAGAGAAACATCAAAGTTATATAGTGAAGAGTGATTTGCTTGAGTAAGCGAATCATGTGACAAGATAGAATATTATAGAATAGTGAAGAAGGAAGTCCATGACTGTGGAGGTATTCATGCAATCATAAGAGTACTTATATGATTAGTAATCAGAGACAAAAAGGAAAAAGAGTGCATATGAGTAGATGGCCTAGGGGCAAGTTGTAACATTACTCCCTTACTATGTCCAAAGAAACACCATTTCTGTTAAAACTCAATATAGTGAATTAAGATATCCACCTCATCTCAACTAGGAACTTCAGAGTTTTCAAGATGATTAGAAGGGATGCCAGTGTTACAAACACTGCCTAATGCAATACCTTGTCCTTCAGGACTTAACACTTCTTTTTGCAACAAATGACTAAGCTCACTGACTAAGCAGCTTACTAAGCATGTTTGCTTTATTTCTACAAGTCAAGTCATGCATCAAGGGTACAAATCCTTGACCCACTCTCATTCTAGTCATGATTCTCTTTTTCATTTCCATCTAGAAGTTCCTTAACTTCTATTCTCATGATCATAACAGACAACATGTCCATCATGCTTCTGCACTTTCATTCTCCCATACAACATGTGTGCAACATGTAGTTAATTACTGTCTATTTCCAAGATATGCCACAAGGCTATGTACAGATATGTTCCGAGTCACAATGACTTGTCATGGACAGCCTTGTTACCATACTAGGATATATATTTCCAAAAATGGTCTATTTACATATCTAAATAAGTACAAATAGGTACAAACCCCATGTAGTATATAAACCTGGACCTTTGATGCAAAGTCCCTCAATCAAGTTCTCTTAGAGTCTCATCACTACAAGTGGGGAGCTCCTTGATTCAACTCTTTTGCTCTTTTTCATCCTCATATCTTTTGACTTCAACAACTAGCAATCCTGTATAGGGTTGACCATTAGTTTGTAGTTGTTTCAGCCAGCAGTTTGCATGGCATGGTGGTGTGCTTCAATGTCTGATATATCTTCATCTGCAGAATAGTCCTTGAGACTATCTTCATTATGAGTGTCATGTAAGTTAATGTCATTCAGAGCTTGGATGTACAGGACACAAGGGTTTTCTTTTGAGTGAAGGAGTTGTTCAGTTGAAGGACTGGATGGTTGTAATACCCCCATAGCTACTATTGGATCATTGATGGAAAGGTGGTCAGATGAAAACTCAGAATCTGAATCACTGTGAGTGAAACTCCAGAGTTGAGAAGTAGGGTGAAACAACCCTAATAGCACTAGGCCTTCAGGTTACCACTAGGAAGCATAGACTTAAGAGAGTCAAGAAGTGAAGGGGAAAACCCAAGAGGATCTGACTGAGGATCCCTTGGTCATCAATTCAGGTCCTTATATACTCTAATACATATTTGTATATATTTGGTCTGTTATCCAAATAGAGATGTGAACAGCCATAAGGCTGTGAGGTGGAAATGAAATATATGAGGTAAGTGGCATATCAAATGAAAGAGAAGCCATAGGGTAAAGGGGAGCAGGAATGAAGTGCATGAGGCATGAAATGAAAGCATATGAAATAAAGTTAAGTTCTGTCTATTTAAAGTTTAATTAGTCCAAAAGTGTAAAGTCATTATGCACACAATATCAGGCATTGTGCTATCGTGAAATCATGAAAGTGTGAGTGGGTTTAGGGCAGGGTTGGTTCAGACTTAGCAGTTATCAAGGTAAAAAGGATTCATGATGTTGTGACTATGGGGTAATTGATTTGAGCTGCAAGCCTAACGACAAGCATTAGACTTGAGTGGCTAGTTTAACCTCATTGCGGAGGAGCTTTAACTGGAGTTTGAATAAATTACGATGTTGTAAAAGAGCATTTGTAACATAGGGGAAGAAGAGATATGAAGAGGGAGCACAGGATTGGAATCATATGATGATGGGAACGAGTATATGGGAGAGTGGAATTTGACCAGACATTGCCATTCTACATGACCTGCAGCATACTTCTTACAGATATGACATTTGATGCATCAATAATCAACTTTTTTATGGCTGATATGGTGACAACCATTGCAAGCATGATAGTAGTCTGAGTTTCCATGGATAAGGAATGTGTCATTTTGAATACAGATGAGGCAAGCGATGGTTTGGATTTTTTTCTCTTCATAAGAAGAGGGTAGAAGGGCATCATCATATTTGGTGAGGAGGGAATGGACTTTCTCACCCACCTTAGTCATTTTGAGTTGATGGGCAGCAGCAAGGATTTTTTGATTAACTTGAGAGTGAGATTTATGGAGAAGAAGGAGAATGAAATCAAGGTCTGAGAAGAAAGGGAAACCTTCCAAGTGGATGATAGCAGTAGACAAAGTTTGATGGGTGCCATCGGCAGTGAAACAACCCTAATTGCTACTAGAGCTTTCAGGTTACCACTAGGAAGCTTAGACTGAGAGTCAAATGGAAGTAGGGGAAAAACCCAAGAGGATCTGACTGAGGATCCCTTGGTCATTGATTTGGGCCCTTATATACTCTACTATATGTTTGTACATATTTGGTCCATTATTCAAATAGAGATGTGAATAGCCATAAGGCTGTGAAGTGGAGATTAAAACAATGAGGAGGGCATAAGTCAAGTAACATATCAAAATGAAAGAGAAGCACAAAGCATAGCCATAGGGTAAAGGGGTAGCAGTAATGAAATGCATGAGGCATAGAATGGAAGTATATGAATAAAGTTAAGTTCTGTCTATTAATGTTCAATAAGTTCAAATGTGTAAAGTTATTAGTCACACAATGTCAAGCATCATGCTGTCGTGAAGTCATGAAATGGTAAGCAGGATTTAGGGCAGGGATTGTTCAGACTTAGCGGATGTAAAGATAAAGAAGTTGTGATGTCATAACTTTGGATTATTTGATTTGAGCTGCAAGCCTAACGATAAGCATTAGACTTGAGTGGCTAGTTTAACCTCATAGCAGAGGAGCTTTAATCAGTGTTTGAAAAGTTACGATGTTGCAAAAAAGAGTGTTTGTAACAGACAGCACAAAGAAGACCAAGGAGGAAGTCAAGGTGGATGCAATGGTCTAAGATACATGTAGTAGTGAGTAAGGGGTCATTGAGAGCACATGTGAGTGCATCCTCATGAGCAGGTGAGCAATAGCGAAAAGTACAAGTGAAAGGAGAGACAGGGAGTTCAGAAGTGGGAATGCAAGGCATGGTTGTTATGGAAGTAAAGTGAATGACTTTGATGAAATAAACAGAAGAGTAATGCTTCTTATAATCCTTGAGAAGGGTCTGTGTGTGGGATAGATCTCTTTCAGGAATTCATGAGTCATCTTCTAGGGCATAGCCTTTCCATCAAATCAGGAAATAGCAGTTTGAGGGTGGGCCTTGATGTTTTAATATCCTCTATATCTTGTACTCTTCTTCTCCACTGATAAGGTCAGGTGGAGGTTTTAGGAAATTCAGACCATAGTCAGGGTTTTCATGATAGAGCAATAACAGAGAAGCATGAAATACATTATGAATTTTCCATATGAAAGGGAGGTGGAGTTTGAATGAGAGTGAAGATAGGACCAACATAACAGTAAAAGGTCCTTCATGTTTCAGAGTAAATTTTGGGTTTACTACTGATCATTTCAGATTTCTGGCTTCAAGCCATACTTTATTGCCTTTTTTGAAAGGAGTGTAGTTTTGATAAGAGTGGAATGCCATGACTTGGTGAGTGAGTTCGTGTGCTGCTAGTGCTTCAGAGTGGGCAGCTTCAAGGGTTTTCAGCCAATCAACAACTACAGAAATGGAGGATTCAGAAAAGACTGTGGGAATGGCTTTTGGTTCATAACCAAGCATAAGATAGAATGGGGATTTGGCAGTGATGGAATGAGTGCAGTGATTGTGAGTGAATTCTATATGAGAAATTGAATTGGACCATGAGGTGGGGTTACTACCACAGTAAATATAGAGATAAGTTTCAATTTTCTGGTTGACATATTTGGTTTTCCCATTGGTTTGTGGATGATATGCAGTGGAAAGGGCAAGATCATAGCCAAGCAAGTGTCCTAGTTCTAAAGCGAATTTTGAGGCAAATTGTGGGTCTCTGTTGCTAATGATCTTTTCATAGAGTCTAAAGTGAAGGTATACCTTGTGGAAGAAGAGATCTGCTATCCCTTTGGTGGTGATGAATTTCTTTGTAGGGCATAAGATTACCCCCTTAGTAAGCCCATGGTCTACTATGATCAAAAGCATATTGAAACCATTGAATAATGGAAGATCTGAGATTAGATCACAAGAGATTTGTTGGAAGGAGCATGTGGTATGGGATTTGATCAGAGTGAGTGACAGTACAGTAGGGTGAGTGTTAGTTTTATTTTGCTGGCAAATAGCACAGCCTTCAATATATTTTCATATGTGGTGAGCTAGACCAGGCCACCAGTATTTGTATAATATGAGTTGACAAGTTTTCAAGACACCAGGGTGTCCAGCAGTTGGATCATCATGGCATGAGGAGATAATTTTGCAATGGAGATCATCTTCAGAGGGAACATAGATGTGATCTTTATAGGTAATAACACTCTTACAGTTTTGCCAGTTAGATAGGTGTGAATGGAATGGAGGTGGTATTTTGTTATCAAGGGCTTGGAGGGTGGTAAGAACAAGGAAATCATTGCCAGATCTTTCAGCAATAATGGAGTGTAGAGTTAAACTGGCTGTTTGGATGAACATTGATGAAGGTAAAAGGATAGTTTCTTCATTATCAGATGCATCCTTTAGGAGGTGATCAATTCATTGAGAGAGAGCACTGGAGCCAGATAGAGCAGTACTGGGAATGTGGATGAGTTTTAGATCATAGTCAGAGATGTCTAGTAACCATCATGCTTGTCTATGGTTCAAGGTCTATGGTTGTTGGAAGTAGGTAAGGTTTTTATGGTCAGTGAAGACCTGAATGGAGTTGACAGAGCTGATAAGATAATGTTGCCATGCTTTGAGAGTGCAAAGGATGACAAGGAGTTCTCTATCATAAATATCATAATTTCGTTCTGTGAAGGAAAATGATTGAGAGAGATAGGAGCAGGGATGCCATTCACCATTGGAGTTAGTTTGGAGAAGAATTCCTTCAGATGCAAATTTGGAGGTGTCAGTGGTGACAGCAAAAGGTTTAGTGAGATTGGGGAAATGAAGTACTGGTTTTGAAAGAAACATGATTTTAAGCATTTCAAATACTTGTTGACATTTTTCAGACCAATTCCAGGATTGTAATTTCTTAGTTAGGTTGATCAAGGGATATGCAACTTTGAAGTAATTCTGAATGAATCACCTATAAAAATTGGCAAAACCTAGAAAGGAGCAGACTTCTTTAACTGAAGAAGGAGTTGGCCATTTGGTGATGCCTTCAAGTTTGACCAGGTCTGTTTCCAGTCCTTGTTCATTGACAATCATACCAAGGTAGTTGAAACAACCTTAATTGCTACTAGAGCTTTCAGGTTACCACTAGGCAGCATAGACTTAGAAATGAGCAGATGAGGGGAAATTCCCAAGAGGATCTGACTGAGGATCTCTTGGTTGTCAATTTGGGTCCTTATATACCCTACTACATGTTTGTACATATTTGGTCTATTTTCCAAATAAAGGGGTAAACAACCATAAGGCTGTGAAGTGGGAATTAAAACAATGAGGTAGGTATGAGTTAAGTGGCGTATCAAATGGAAGGGAAGCATAAAGTATAGCCATAGGGTAAAGGGTAGCAGAAATGAAATGCATGAGGCATGAAATGGAAGCATACGAATAAAGTTAAGTTTCATCTATCAAAGTTCTGTTACAAACACTCTTTTTGCAACATTGTAACTTATTCAAAACCCCGATTAAAGCTCCTCTGCAATGAGGTTAAACTAGCCACTCAAGTCTAATGCTTGTCGTTAGGCTTGCAGTTCAAATTAATTACCCCAAAGTCATGATGTCACGAATCCCTTAACCTTTACATCTGCTAAGTCTGAACCAACCCTACCCTAAACCTGCTAACACTTTCACGAATTCATGATAGCACGATGCTTGCCATCATATGACTAACAACTTTACATTTCTGGACTTATTGAACTTTAGTGGACAGAACTTAACTTTATTTGTACGCTTCCATTTCATGCCTCATGCATTTCATTCCTGCTACCCCTTTACCCTATGACTATGCTTTATGCTTCCCTTCCATCTGATATGCCACCTGACTCATGTTTACCTCATTGTTTTAATTACTGCTTCACAGCCTTATGGCTGTCCATCCCTTTATTTGGATAATGGACCAAATATGTACAAACATGTAGTAGGGTATATAAGGATCTGAATTGACAACCAAGGGATCCTCAGTCAGATCCTCTTGAATATTTCCCCTCATCTGCTCATTCTATAAGCCTACGCTGCCTAGTGGTAATCTGAAAGCTCTAGTAGCAATTAGGATTGTTTCAAGTTCAATAAGTCCAGAAGCATAAAGTCATAAGTCACACGATGTCAAGCATCATGCTATCGTGAAGTCATGAAAATGTAAGTGGGATTTAGGGCAGGGTTGATTCAGACTTAGTGGATGTAAAAGTAAAGGGAGTCGTAATGTCATAACTTTGGGGTACTTGATTTGAGCTGCAAGCCTAACGACAAGCATTAGACTTGAGTGGCTAGTTTAACCTCATTGTGGAGGAGCTTTAATCAGGGTTTGAATAAGTTACAATGTTGCAAAAAGAGCATTTGTAACACTATCCCCTCCTTATGGATTGCATTCCAGGTGATTGAAGGGTATTTCAGTAGGGCATGTTAAGTTGGTTTGATTCTCATATTTTTTGAATAACTTAGAAAATAGGCTTTCATCTATATTGATAACATGTAGGGCTGCCAGGTGTAAACGGTGGAATTCTTTCACAATGTCTTGCACATGTGTCAGATTGGCTCTTGGCTCTCATGTACGTTCTGTGTCATCATAGCCTTTCCAGTGAATTAAATATTCCAGATGTCGACCTTTGAGTCAGGAGTCTACAATGTAGTCCACCTTCCATTCATTGTCTCTATCTTCCGTGACTTGCATGGGTCCCAGCCAGTATGGTTCTTGCCCATCCAGTCTTTCTTTATAGGGTTTAACCTGGGATATGTTAACAATGGAGTGGATTTTCATTGAGCGAGGCAAGCCTAGCTTGACTGCATTGGGTCCCATTAGCTCAATGATTTCATAAGGTCCTAGCCATCTTTCGGAAAGTTTCTTGGATGCTCACATCAAGCGAAGGTTTTCTGTGGAGAGCCAAACTTTGTCTTCAATGGCATAGTCTGGTGTGGATGATCTATGTTTGTTGGCATTAGCCTTTATCCGTTCTTGTGCTTTTAATATATTATCGTAAGCTTCTTGTAATACCGTTTTCATTTGCTCAGCAAATGTTTCTGTGGCTGGTGCTTTAGATGTCCCTTGTTCAAATCCCATTCTTGGATGATATGAACGTGTAACTTCAAAGGGAGTTTTCTTAGTAGAAGCATTATGTTTAGAGTTATATGAGAATTGAACAAGGGCTAGCCAATTGATCCATTTGTGTTGTTGCTCTGCTGTAAATATGTGAAGATACTGTTGAACTTCATGATTCATTCATTCCATCTGCCCATCTGTTTGGGGGTGGAATGCTATGGAGAGTTGACAGTCTATGTCAAGATGCTTGCAAAGCTCTTGTATTACAGCTGATGTGAATTGTGGTCCACGATCAGAGATGATGGATTTAGGAAGGCCATGGTGCTTTCAAATATAATTTAGATAGAGTTTGGCCATGTCTAAGGCCGTGCATGTCTTATGCGTGGGAATGAATTCAACTTTCTTTGAGAAGTGATCAACGACCGTCAAGATCACGTCAAATCCATGAGATTTGGGAAGGTCTGTAATAAAATCTGTGGAGATATGTTCCCATGGAATTTGAGGTGCTTCTAAAGGTTGTAACAAGCCAGCTGGGGCTTGGTTTGATTCTTTGAAATGTTGACATCTATCACAATGTTTCACATAATCTTTAGCATAAGTAGCCATTCCTGGCCACCAGTAACTGCATTGCAGTAATTCTATAGTTTTTTCATATCCAGGATGACCAGCAACTGGAGTGTCATGGTGAAGTCTAGTGACTTCCATGTGTAGAAGTGGATACTGGGGTGTATCCGGGATGTAAATTCTGTCATATTGGTCATACAGTAGACTGTCATCATGGATTTCTAGTTTTTCTTTTTCAAGTACCTTTCAGGTTTGCATTTCTGTCGGGCACATGGTTGCATTAAAAATGCATTGCTTGATTGAGACCCCTTCATCTGAGATCAGAAGTGTCTGTCTGATCTTATCCAGAGAGATAACAATGATTCCTTTGTTGTCATCTTCGATCCCTTCAAGGTGATCTTCTCATCTAGATAGGGCATCGGCTTTTCCCATTGTGGTTCCAGCCTTGTGTATCCATATACAGTTGAATCTAGATAAATATTGTGACCATTGTGCTTGGTGATGATTGAGATCTTGTCTCATCATAAAGAATTGTAAATTGGTGTGGTCATTCCATATTTCAAACTTGTGCTGTGCATCTTCAAGGTGATGTCTCCAAACTTCCAATGCTTGTATTATGCTGAGCATTTCTTTATCAGCGATTGGATAGTTTCATTCAGTGGAGTTAAGGGCATGAGAGAAATATGTGACAGGATGCCATTTCTTGTCATTTTCATAAACAGAGAGCACTGCTCCTGTTGCGAATTCTGATGAATCGGCTTCAAGCTGGAATTTCTTATCATTATCTGGGTAAGCAAGTATAGGTGCCATGGTAAATGCTTGTTTAAGCATGTCAAATGCTTCTTGTTGTGGACTTTCCCATGTGAATTTGATATCCTTCTTCATTACATCATGAAGTGGTCTAGCCACTTTAGCAAAATCTTTGATGAATCTGCAATAGAAGTTCGCCAGTCTGAGGAATGCATGGAGACCACACACTGTCTTGGGTGCAGGCCACTCCAGTATAGCTTTTACTTTAGATTCGTCCATTCTAATACCATCTTGTCCCACGAACATGCTGAGAAATTCAATTTCTGTGGCATGGAATGTACACTTTTCTGGCTTGATGAATAAGTCATTTTCTTCTAATCGACAAAGAACTTCTAGTACGATTTTGTTGTGTTTATCTTTGTTGTCATCTTTGGTGAATATTAATAGATCGTTAATGTAGACCACCACTACTGCTTTCATATTGGTGAAGATTTTGTTCATCATTGCTTGAAATGTGGCTGGAGAGTTGTATAATCTGAAGTACATGACGAGGGGTTCGAATGCTCCTCTGAAGCAAATGAATGTAGCCTTCCATTCATCACCTTCTTTGATGTGTACGTTGTTGTATCCCCATCAAAGATCCATTTTCATGAATAACTTAGCCTCTTTGAGCTTATCAACTAGCTGCGAAATGAGTGGTAGTGGGTAGTTGTTCTTGACCATGTGTTCATTGAGGTAATGGTAATCCTGTACCATTCATTTCCGTCCATCTTTCTTTGGTACAAAGAACACAGGTGATGTTTGAGGGGACTTAGAAGGTCTTATGTAACCCTTCTTTAATTAATCATCTATGAATGCTGCAACTTCTTCCTGTTCCATGACAGAAAGGGATATAATGTGTTCCTTCTTAGATTTAAACATATCTTTAAGGTCTATAGCATGATCCCAAGGTTTTCGTATGGGCATGCATTCACTTCCTCCTTTATGGAATACTTTAAGGAATTTGTGGAACTGTTTCGGTACAAGCTGCTCTGCAGTCTTGTCAGTCTTAATGGATTGTTCTGTAGTGGCATGTAAATGATAAGCTGCATAAGCTTGTTCCTGTTCTTCCTTATTGAGCATAGCCAAAAAGGTAGCATGGTTTGAGAGCATCTGGCAAGATCTAGGGCATCAGTTAAGTTTTACTGTTCCCTTAGCCCAGTCAATTTCAGGGTTGTGGCATTTAAGCCAAAAGTATCCTAGGATTAACTGATTCTTTCCCAGGGTGGTGACTTCTGCCAATACTTGTTCTTGGTGACCTTGATATGTAATAATTATATTTGCGGAGTGCATGATAGATCCAGCAGAGTTCTTGGTTCCATCCACATTATAGACTGGAATAGGTCATGACAAGGGCTTCATCAGTAATTTGTTCTTTTCAGCCCATTCTTTGTCAATAAATATAACGTTGGTGCCACTATCTAGCAGTGCGTCTGTCTTGATCATAGATTTCTTGTTTTGTCCAGGAGCAATGGTAACTTCCAGATTAATCTCCTTTTGAATGTTTATGTTTCAGATAAAAATTTCTTTCGGGATTTCATTGTCGTCGTTCTTCTTCAGATGTGAAATGGTGTAAAAAGAGTGATTCTTTCGGACGTCCTGGCAAACCTCTCCATTGAGAGAGTCCCCGTGTATGAAATCTGTAAATACATCTAAGTCCGAACTTTCTTCAACCTCCAGGGTTGTGTAACGATTCTTCTTTACAATGTTATTGCCTGGTGCACTTACATCACCTTGCCTTTTCCCTTCTCTTTTGAGCAGGTAACAAATAGATCTTTGAAGTAGGCCTCAGCCTCTTCATGTGTCATCTTCTAAACCATGCAGTCCAGGTTCGATCTTGAGCTTCTCAGATTCTCATCTTTCGAGTCGCTCCACTCTTCAGCCACTCTGGCCTTGCAATCTTTCCCTTTTGGGCATCCTTTCTTGTGAGCGCCCCCCATGTATTTGCACTTAGGGCACTCTATCTTTGGTTTGGGACACTCTTTCAAAAAGTGACCTTCCTTTCCACAGTTGTAGCATTTGAACAGCCTATGGTCCGTTGTGTCAATGTCCATGGCATCAGACTTCTTTTATCCTTTGCCTTTGAAGTTGTTGTTTCTTTGTGTGGTATGGCCCATTATAAAGTCAAGGGCTTCTTTTGCCATACTGACATAGTGGATTTCAGCGAGATAGATAGCTGGCATTTGCTGCCTCTTGCCTTCTTTAAAGATTTGGGCAATGATGCCCCTTGATACGTTTTTCTCCAATAGCCTTATGGTGTCAGAGTCATCAAGTGCTGCTTGGTTGTAAAGTGATTCCCACTTTATAATGAACTTGTTAATGGGCATGTTGCCCTGTGTGAACCCATTAATCTGCTTGTGGGCCCAGTCAACTTTGTTGGCAGATCTGAAAAGACCCTCCATTTCTTGTTTTAATGTTGCCCATGTATAGGCGCGACCCTTAATTAAGCGTGTTTCTGCAAACCGGCCCGCTTTTATGCCAGTGAGTCATGAGAGCATGGCAAGTACTGCATCATATGAGCTGGACATGATAGCTATGCTATTAATGGCAAGCCAAGCTTTCATCTTGCTCCACCATTCTTCAAACTTTGCCCTGGAGCCATCGTAACTCCCAGGGTCTGAGAATATTTCTACTTTTTGGGAATAGCCTCTCATGGTTGCTGCTTGGTCTATGGCCACTTGTGCTCCTGCTGTGGCATGTGCTGCTACTTGTGCTCTTAGTGTTGCCAGTTCAACTTGCTAGGCATTGATGGTTGTGTTAAGTTGCGAGATTACTGAACTCGCCATGTTAAACTCTGTGATGATGGCATTTGCTTGATCTGTCCAGCTTGTGCTGGCATCGTGGAGCACTTGTGAAAGAGACATGGTGATCATTTATTACAAAAACTTCTTGGGGCAGTGTAAAGACAACTGGGGGTGTAGTACTTTGGTAGTGTAGTTTTCGTCTGTGAACAGTTCATCTCCTCTGAGCCTCCTTATACTAGGTATGGCTCTTCTTTTCCTCTGATGCTTCCCATGTATAGAGGGTTCTTCGTCTTCTACCTTTCTCTTGGCAGGCCTTAGTAGTACATATAGTACTGATGCTTCTTCTTCTTTCTTAATTTTCGCCTCTAATATTGAGACAGAGGTTAAAGGAGAGCTGGTGGTCATTGCGTTTGATCACAAGCAGATAGGCAGGGGTGGAACATAGAGAGGTACTGGATCTGGTACTATGGGTTCATCGTTGGGATTGTAGGACTGGTCTCTCAACAAAAGATTGGGTTCAGTGATGGGCGAAGTACTGTCCTTGAAGGTTCCAGCTTCCTTGAACTCATTGAAGAGGATGGCAGTGGCATAGGGGTCAGTGAGTTCTTTCAGAGGATCTAACCCTGCTTTCTCTAGCACTGCTAAGAACCAATCTGCCAGTGATGCAGATGAAGAACTTTTTAAGGTGGGTTGCAAGTCCGTGATGCTCTGACTCCTGATCTCTCGAGGTGCAGGTGGCTCAGGGTCTCTGCTGGCTGCTACTACATCTAAAGTCTGCTCAGCTACTATGCACGAAGCAGCATACAAAAAATAAGAAGGGCCCCATCGGACCAAAGCAGCTGGGAAGGGTGAGAGGGAGTGGTGAGCATTGAAGACCACTAACTCGTCATGAGCGTGGCTTCTTCTTCATAGAACGTAGCACCCATTTGTGATGTGTGCTTGTAGGTGGAAGTGGTAAGGTGAATGCGATAGTCAGATCCTAATGAAACAACCCTAATTGCTACTAGAGCTTTCAGGTTACCACTAGGCAGTGTAGACTTAGAAATGAGCAGATGAGGGGAAATTCCCAAGAGGATCTGACTGAGGATCCCTTGGTCATCAATTTGGGTCCTTATATACTCTACTATATATTTGTACATATTTGGTCCATTTTCCAAATAAAGGGGTGAATAGCCATAAGGCTGTGAAGCAGAAATTAAAACAATGAGGTAGATATGAGTTAAGTGGCATATCAAATGGAAGGAAAGCATAAAGCATAGCCATAGGATAAAGGATAGCAGAAATGAAATGCATAAGGCATGAAATGGAAGTGTACGAATAAAGTTAAGTTTCATCTATCAAAGTTCAATAAGTCCAGAAGCGTAAAGTCATAAGTCACATAATGTTAAGCATCGTGCTATCATGAAGTCGTGAAAATGTAAGTGGGATTTAGAGCAGAGTTGGTTTAGACTTAGTGGATGTAAAAGTAAAGGAAGTCATGACATCGTAACTTTGGGGTACTTGATTTGAGCTGCAAGCCTAACGACAAGCATTAGACTTGAGTGGCTAGTTTAACCTCATTGTGGAGGAGCTTTAATCAGGGTTTGAATAAGTTACAATGTTGCAAAAAGAGCGTTTGTAACAGTAGTCAACTTCCTTGGTAGCAAAGTTGCATTTTTCCAGATGAAGGTAGAGATTGAGTTCTTGCATTCATTGCAAGACATGACATGTGTGTTTGATATGAGCATCTTTGTTGTCTGAGAAGATGAGGAGATCATCTATGTAAATGATGAGTCATCCTTCAGTGATCATGTCTCTAAACAAGTCATTCATGAATCTTTGAAATGTGGTGGGAGAGTTTGTCATGCTGAAAAACATGACCATTGGTTCAAATAAACCCTTGTGAGTCAGGAATGCTTCTTTCCATTGATGTCCATCTTTGATACAAATGTTGTTATATCTCCATTGGATGTCAAATTTAGTGAAGATGTTGGCACCTTTGAGTTTATCGAGGAGATCACTGATAAGGGGAAGGGGATAAGCATCATGTATTATATGTTCATTCAGATAGTGATAGTCTTAACATGGGCAGAGTTTTCCATCTTTCTTTTTGACAAAGAAGAAAGGGGATGCTTGGAGTGAATTTGAAGGGCAAATCTTGCCTGCTTTGAGATTTTCATCGATGAACATTTCGATTGCCTCATGTTCTTTGGGAGAGAGAGGGTAGAGTTTGCCTATTTTAGATATGAAGAAATCTTTGAGGTTGATTTTATGATCATACAGTCTAGATGGGGAAAGTTCACTAGTTTTTGGTTCAGCAAATACTTTGGTGAACTTGACATATTCAGAAGGAAGGGTTTTCTTTGATTTAAGCTTTTCAGCTTCAACCACAAGTTCAGTAGTGTGGATAATCTTGTGGATCACTTTCAGTGATAGATATCTTTTTCCACATTTTTTAACACAGTGGATAGAGCTAGGAAGTAATGTAGTATAGATTTTAGTCTTTTGATTTCTGATAGCTTGGGACAGAAGAGTGCAGTTTATGAATTCTTCTTGAGTTTTGTAATCCATATATTCGAAAAGGGCAGGTGTAGATTCAGGTTTGACCATTTTGCAGGTTGGAGGAGGAGGTTTCTTAGCAAACTTATGTTCATTTGCTTCATACACAGATTGGTATTGAGCAAAAAGGACTTTTGATTTGTCCTTGGATTCATCAAGAGAAAGTGACTGGGCAGTCCAGTCAACAATGGAATTTGCTTGTTTGAGCTATGGAAGTCCAAGGAGGATGTTATCATCACCACAATCCATCATGTAGAAAAGCATTTCTTAAACTATGCCTTGAATATTAATGAAGAGGGTGGTGGTGAATTTAATCAGACCTTTTGAACTGATGGAGTTATCTGCATTGCAGACACAGATTTAATTTTTAAGATGGGAAGTGGGGAGTTGATGCTTACAGACAAAGCCCCAATCGATGCAATTCATTTGAGCACCACTGTCGATAAGGGCACATGTTTTGATATCTTTGAGTGTGTGCGAGGAGATGATAAGTTAAATTGGAATCATCATATTGCAGATGGATACTTGTACAGCTGCTACTTTATGCAAGGAAGGTACAGATGTCAATGCTGTCCTTCCATTCAAAAATCCTTTTTAAAAGATACTCTTTGGACATTTGATTTGTCCTTCAAGTCAGAGTTGTCTTCAATCTCTTCTAGCTTTGGAAGATCTATGAATTTCTTTTCCTTGTGAATTTTCTTTTTTGCAGGTTTGAAATCAGAAGTGAAGATGGTGGAAGCAGATGATTTGAATTTTGTCTGACAATCATGGACAGAATGGCCTTTACAATGGCATTTGAAACAGGCTTCAATCTTTCTGAGGCATTCTTGTTCTTCTGGAGTAAGCTTAGGTGGATAGCAGATGGCATTGACATCAACATCCATTATGTTAGGATCTTTTTTAGGATGGGAGTAGGACTTGTATGTGATGGATGATTTCTTGCAAGAGGAGTTAACTATTTCCTTTGCTTCTTTATAGAAAGTCTGGTATTCCTGAACTTTTTTGTACCATTCTTTGATGGTTGTGACATGGGTCACTTTTCCATACATTTTTAGGATGAGGCCAGAGGGAATTCCCTTGGTGAAAAATTTGATAAGTATCTTGTTGTCAGTAATACCTGACGTGGTGATGTGGTTGTGAAATTGTGCAATATATAATGTTAGTTTAAGGTTGGAATTATCTTTTTGTTTGTCAACCTGAGTGTTCATAAGTCAAGTGATGGACTTATACATGAAGTTGGTTGATTCAAAAGCCTCTTTGACAACTTTAACAAAGTTGGTCCATGTGCCAGTTGATATAACAGACCCAGAGATGCAAGTTTTGTGAAAGGTATTTGCCCAATGGGCAGCAGGGCCTTTGGTCATGTAAGATAGAGTGAAGGCAATTTTCTTTTTGTCAATATTGTACACCTTTTCATTGGTATCAAGATAGAACAAGACACTTCCAAGCCAAGGATCAAGGAGTTCTTCAGAACTATTATATGGTTTGGGGGCATTGATCTTGAGTTCAATGGGTTTTGATGACAAGGATATGGCAGATGAAGAGACAAGAAAAATTTGACCTGATTGAGGTCGTGAGGTAGATGACACCAGAGTGGGCAACCGAGGGATATTTAGTGGGATGAGGTCTGATGCTTTGTCTTCCTGAAATAGATTGACATCTGAGTCCAAATTGCTTTCTTTAGTTTCTGGGAAATCTGGAGGATTGTAACAATCTTCTTTCTTTCTTCATCTATACTGCTTCTTTCCTTCGCCCAACCTACCGTCCTCTTAGGTGTTACTCGTGTTTCTTATCAACACCTACTCCCGATACTCTCCATTCGTCCTCATCTTGTTTTCCTTTGATCAGTTCTGGGAGGTTCATCATGATTATTTCTTTTGAACAATCACTCCTCGATCAAGTCTCTTATCTTGATCTCATAGTTCCATCTTATCACTAGTTCCTTCACATTCTACAATGTTCTACTGCGGATTGACTAATCCGCAGCACTACTTACCATTCTTGTCTTCCTGGGCTGGCCCTAACTCAACTTAGCTATCACTATTTAAACCATAGAATAGCATCTAGTAGTTTTCTCTTTACTTTGAATCTATTGTCCATTTCTCTTAACACACTATTTGGCAAGGGACGTTGCGACTCTCCGTGAGCTCCTTCCCTCGTCGAATCTCCTCGAGTCTGTTAGTCCCTCGCTCTTACATACATGTTGCCTTGTGCACCATCACAGGCATCGTAGCGTTAGGCTTAACAAGGATAATCTAAATCAGATTCTTGGAAGTGTTATCTTTATTCTTGGATGAGGAGGAGTTGTGACCAGGCAGGCCAGGTCAGATTGAACTGCAAGGAAGATATGGTGGCAGCAGCATACAATGATGGCTGACAAGAGAAAAGCTAGAGCTTTTGTTAAGCTTGATCCAGATAGAGACAAGCAAAAGCCCTCCAAAGGTGATGACAATGATGGATGAGGAGTTGTGCAATGAAGGCAACAATGATGAGGATATGTCATGCAATGAAGGCAATGATGATGAGGATATGTCATGCTAATAGAGTGACGATGATGAGGGTATGAGAAAGTCGTGTGATAAGTAATAACTTAGTAATGAGGAAAGATACTACCATGAAGGTAGCTTAGAGATTCAGGGAGTGCTCCATCAATGTGGAGAGTGAAGACACACAGAAGACAAGACAAGAGAGCTAGATTGAACTGGCTATTCAAGTACTACTGAAGATACTCAAAGAGAGCTCTAGCTTGAAAAAAAGAAGGAGAGAAATGTCAAAGTTATATAATGAAGAGTGATTTGCTTGAGTAAGCAAATCATGTGACAAGATAGAACATCATGAAACAGTGAAGAAGGAAGTCCATGACTGTGGAGGTATTCATGTGACCATAAGGGTACTTATATGATTAGTAATCAGGAGCAAAAAGAAAAAAGAGTGCATACGAGTAGATGGCCTAGGGGCAAGTTGTAATAGAATCCAATGAGTTTTGAATGAGGAGTTCAGTATGTTCATGACAGTGATATAATGCATCTTCATCAAGATATTTCCTGCTTGCAAGGCACCTGAAAAGTGAAATGTTGAGTTAAATTTACAAGATATAGTGGTCACTTACTTTGCACACCAACCACAGACAATACATGCCAATAGGACTTGCTCCTCATAGTCAGCAATGTACAGACCAAGCCCAAATACAACATGCTGAAAGTGCCCATCCCCAAATAGCATGACCTCTGATGTGCTCATTCCAGATTTCAATGATTGTAAAATCAGTGACAAAGATGAATGAAAAAGCTGACAATGAAATCAATGAAACTTATTTGTTTTTGCCTGAGCTTTCATAGCTAATAAAAGTAAATTATGAGCAAGATGTTCAAAAGAATATAAACTCACTTTTAGGCTGTGCTAGAAAGCCTAATAGTACTAATGCATTCTTGTGTGCTCACCACATACTGAAACAACCCTAAACCCCTGAGGCGTAGCCATCAAGAGGCAATAGCAGTTGTCCAAGAGAGGTGTCTTGTTACTCTTGTGGTATCCTTTACCAAGGCAGTCTTGACTTGACTAGCTTTGCTTACAAGCTAGGAATCTATAAAGAAACCTTCTATATGTCTCCAGTATTCTAGTTCCTATAATCTTCATATATCTTTGTATATGGACTGTCTACAGAGGCATGGCCTTCTGTGGTCCAGATCTTCTTATATGCATGTTCTTATGCATAGGCAACATCTGCCATAGTAGTGATAACTCTAGGCAAGGGGAACACAAGTGGAGTGATAATAGTCTTATTGTTAATAGGGGAAACTCCAGAGAAGACTTGGTTGGAGTCCTCCTATCTCTACATGGGTTGTATATATACTCTACTAGTGTTTGTATCTATAGACACCTCATCTAGAGATATCCTGTGTTGTCCATGATGTTACAATGTGTATCTAATAAGTAAGAATGGAAGAGAAGCATAAACATACAC